>MEHQ01000768.1:0-78080 GCA_008828725.1 Saccharina japonica
GCTGTCTCCGGAAGTGGCCACACCAGAAATTAAATCAATTCATTGGAGGCTGTCGTCCATATGCAAGTCCGCCTCACAGGCGGTTCTTAGCAGGATGCAGCTCACCCTCCATGCGACTCGCCCAACACCTCACGGCGCTTCGCGCTTGGTGCTAGCCTATGGGAGATGACCCTGCAAGGAAGGTCATCTCCCATAGGTGCTAGCAATGTCTGCCTGGTCGGTGAAAACCCGACATGCTCCGTCCCGACATTGTAGGGATGCGAGGGTCTATGGTCATACGACTACGGCCATGCATGAAAATGAAGTACACCCCATGGAGAATGTGAAATGTCCAAGGAGGAACGGGGTGTGTTAGAGGAGATGAGGAAAATAGACGAATGTGACAAGGAGAAGTTTGGTACACCAGATAGCAGCGAGAAAATGATCGCTATCTTAGGAGATAGATGGTGGCCACAGGCGGCAAAACAGGAAGGGGATAAGATCAGCAAAAAGTTTTGAATGTAATATATGGAAACAACGTAATAAACGCCCAGCTGTTGGAGGTTTCTATTAGGAGTAGGAACGGTGCTCCGTCTCGAAAGGGATGCGTGGCCAATGATCAAATGACTAAGGCAAGCAACCAATGAGTACGCCCACCCCCCCGGCAGGGGGGCCCGCTCCAAAAAAAAGCATGCATCCGGGATTCAACAGCCCTTCCTACAAGTATGGCAACCAATTAGTCGGACAGTCGGCACCTGTGGGAAACGACTATTTATGACTACGAGTACCATTCCAACTAATGACTATTACGGGGGACCATAGTAATCAGAACCCATCACCCACACAAAAACCTATATATTCCAGCATTTTATTAAGCACATTTGGTCCTATTTACTATGGTCCTCCGTAGTAGTAAGAAAGCCAGGCTGAGATTTAGAACAAAATAAGAAATTCGGGAGTCATTATCTTGAAATTAGTGTAGAAATCACCCTCTCTGAAATAAGAAACCCAGCCTGGACCAGATTTCCTGTTTCTTATTAGGTGTCCTGTACTGTATATAGGTAGATTTTCGTCGTGTGTGTAACCGCGTAAGGCCGTATTGCTGAGGTCCCGGTATAGTTGGTGACGTGTGTGTGTGTGTGTGTTTTTTTTCACATTAAACCGTCCTTTCTGCCCATCGACATCCAGCATCCAGCACCGACTAGCTGGTAGAACCTGCCTGTACTACGGGCACAAACCTGCCTCGGCTGGCCTTCGGTGTGCTCTGGCTGGCTGTCCTATCCTGTCGTTCTCAGTCTTGCTCTGTTGGCGCTGTTTCGGTCCATGTTATTTTCTTTCATTTCATTTGGTTTTTTATTGGAGGTCGCATCTCCTCTGGGAGAAGCACGACACTTTCTTTCTTTTTTTGTCATGCTTTTTATTCGGTTGCTTGATTATTGATTTGCTTCAGTATATTTACTTTTTATTATTTTTTCTTTTCGCTTTTTTCTTTTTTCTCTTTTTTTCTCTTGCATGCACCTGGATTGCTAGCAGGGTAGGTCTTGCCTGTCGTATATGGCGTTGCATTGTCTGCTCTGCTTACTGCACTAAGTGTAGTATCTCTGTGTCGTAGTTTTGTGACCACAGAACTGGTACCTTTTTAGGATGAAGAATCGGCACGGACACTGGGTGTGCTGGATGTCGACGGGTAGAAAGGAAGGTTTAATGTGAAGAACACACACACACACATTAAACCGTCCTTTCTACCGGTCGACATCCAGCACACCCAGTCAGTGTCTGCCGATTCTTCATCCTAGAGAGGTAACAGTTCTGTTATCTTGTGGTCACAAAACTACCACACATAGAGATACTATGTTGTTATGTTGCACGTTAAACCGTACGACTTATACTTATCCGTGCTCTAGTCAGAGCCGTCATAGTAGCGCCATAGGCCCATTTCTTTGTAGCCCATATAGGTTCTTCAGCTGGCGTAAATCTGCCCGTTCAGGCGAACTCTCAGACGTGCCCGCATAAAATCATGCTGTTTACAATGAGGTAGGGTTTTGTCACGAAGGTATAAGGCATTCGTTCCCGACGGTGAGCTTATTTTTGGCTTCGGCTAACGGCGGCCACCACCCCGACCCGAAACTCTAACCCTAATCCTAGCCCTAACGAGAGGCATGCCTGGTTGGTGTGCCACCTGGTCGTTGTGCTTGGGAAGGCTCTATTTTTAGTGCGGGCACATCTGGAAGTTTGCCTGAGCGGGCAGATCTATATGCGAACACGGCAAGACAAGACAAGACGAGCCGTTGCCGAACTCCCCCCTGGTGCATGCATGCATGCATGCCTCGGTGTTTTTATCTCGCAGAGGGTTCCCACCGCTCGCCGATTTATAGCGAAATGCTGTGTGTGTTTGTTCTTCACATTAAACCTTCCTTTCTACCCGTCGACATCCAGCACACCCAGTGTCCGTGCCGATTCTTCATCCTAAAAAGGTACCAGTTATGTGGTCACAAAACTACGACACAGAGATACTACGCTCAGTGCAGTAAGCAGAGCAGACAATGCAATGCCATATACGACAGGCAAGACCTACCCTGCTAGCAATCCAGGTGCATGCGAGAGAAAAAGAGAAAAAAGAAAGAAAAAAAAAGCGAAAAGGAAAAATAATAAAAGTAAACATACTGAAGCAAATCAACAATCAAGCAACCAAACAAAAGCATGACAAAATAAAAGAAAGAAAGTGTCGTGCTTCTCCCAGAGATGCGACATCCAATAAAAAAGAAACCAAATGAAATGAAACGGAATGAAATGGACCGAAAAACAGCGCCAACAGAGCAAGACTAAGAACGACAGGAAAGGACAGGCAGCCGGAGCACACCAAAAGCACCTTCCAGCCAGCCGAGGTAGGTTTGTGCCCGTAGTACAGGCAGGTTCTACCAGTTAGTCGGTCTGGTACTGGTACCTACTCTGTTTGCCGTCTCTTTCCTGCTTTCGTCCGCCGTGGTTTCCGTACGAACCCCCCCCACCCTCCGTCTCCATTCCCTTGGGCGCCACCCATACAACGGATACGTGGCACTTCCTACTCAGTTCCTTTTCGTTCTCGTGTCACACACGAGAGTCCAGGAAAGAGAAGAGGAAATAATTAAAAAAAAGAAAAAAAAATGTACGTGGCTAAGCAACCAAAGAAAGTCCTAGGAAAATACGGAGGGGCGGAGAGACAAAGGCAAAAGCGATCACGGCAAAATAAATAAGTAAAACAAAATAAACGAATGATGCGAGGGGCTGTAGCATCGCTGTCCTTGAGAAGCTACAACAGGCAGTACACCAAGCAAAAACAAAAATAAAAATAAAAATAAATACAAACAAAGAAACAGACAAAGGGAAAGAAAGAGTGTACCAGGTAGTAAAGAAGGAATTGTGGTATTACAGATTACAGAACAGTCTAAATTAAGCTTCTCATAGCGTACGTATGACGTCAGAAAAAGGACGTCCCCTGTGCCCTGGGGCGCTCATGTTTGTATCTTTAGAAACGACATGAACCACCAAGAACGTTTGGTGGTTCAATAGTCCGTTTCCTAATAGGTTTATATAACATCACACCCTGGACAATTATCCATTGCCTAATTGTCTATTAATAGTTTCCTATTACAATTGACTGGCAATTGTGGTCGCCAATTCCAATTAATTGGAACGCATCGAGCTCTATGGTACAGACAATTCCTATTAACAAGACACCCACCAGGCCCTATCGTCCACCCAATTTATGCTAATATACGCCCATCTACATTAATGGTTGAAGTAATTGCTATTAACAATAACCACCGAAATCCCATTGCTGAACCCATAGTCTATTGAAATATAATATCCCATTCTATTGTAACGCTAATGGACAATTGCAGAATATTTTCGGTGCCAATGGTTCTGGCAGTTCCATTTAATTTATATTCTCCTAAATAAATTGTGCTGGCAATTCCGTTTAATTGATACCCCTCTAAATAAATTGTGCTGGCAATTCCATTCAATTGACACCCTCCCAAATAAATTGTGCTGGCAATTCCATTTAATTGACATCCTCCCAAATAAATTGTGCTGGCAATTCCATTTAATTGACATCCTTCTAAATCATTTGCGCGGGCAATTCCATTTAATAGGCATCTTTCTAAATAATTGTCCTGGCAATTTCATTTATTTGGCAGGCTTCGAAATAAATTGTCCAGACAATCAGGCATTTCCATTCAATAGACAATATTATGTTACCGGTCAATTGATCCCGGACGCTGCAATTGGAAGTTGACACATCAATGTATGTATGCACGAGGAAGCTATTTCTTAAAGTTGCAAAGGCAAGCGATTTGTGAGGCTGTCTAGCGATTGGAATTGCCGGACCAATTGATTAATGAAGCAGTCTACTAATTGGAATCGACCAGACAACATATTTCGGAGGATGCCCATTAAATTAAATATATCGGACAAAATGTTTGGCGGCCGATTAATCATTAGGAAAATGTTTTTACATTCCCTTTCTGCTTAAGCCTTGGACAATAGGCATCGCAATAGACTATTGCGCCTACAATAGACGCACCGAAAAGTCTATTCAATGAAATGAGGCGGACAATTGATTATTACCATATTTCCGCAATTGGAATTGCAAAGACAACAACATATTGTAGTCCACCTACTAATTGGAATTGCTTAGGCAATTGTTTTAGAGCTCTGTTAATTAACTGGAATTGCCTCCTGCTATTTTTTCGCTTCGCAGACTCCAATACTCTATTACTTCTTCAATAAGATATGGGACCTATCCACGATGGACTATTGCTTTTACAGTAGAATTTGGGGAGATCCCTCTAATTGGAATTGGTCGAGATATTGCTTTCGTGGTGCATCTATTAATAGGAATGGTTCGGCCAAAAGGTTTGTGTCCTGCCCTTCCAATATATATTGTGTCAACAATTAGTTTTTGGTCTTGTCCACTAATTGGAATAGTTTAATCAACGCGTTTCTGCTCTGACCTTCCAATTGTAATTGTTTCGAACAAATATTTGTGTACTCGTCTATTAATAGGAATGATTGGATTAATAGGTTTCTGCCCTGACTTTCCAATTGAAATTGTTTTAACAGTTAGTTTAAGGTCTTGCATATAAATAGGAGTGGTTTAGTCAAAAAGTTTTTGTCCTGACCTTCCAAAGTATTTGTTTGGTTGGTTCTATATGAAATCGTTTCAACATTTGCTTTATGAAATTGTTTCAATAGGAGTGGTTTGGTCAATAGGTTTATGTGCTGACCGTCCAAATTATTGTTTTGGTTGGGTCAATAGGGTTTGTTATGATCTTCGAATTGTTAGTGTTCAACCCATGTTTTTCTGACCTCGACAATTCCAAACAATAGACCGTACTCGAAATAAACTGTAGGCACAATTTCAATTGATAGACAGCACTCGAAACAAATTGGCTGGACACTTCCGACTAATATATCTCACTCGAAATCATTTTACTGGGCAATTCCAATTATAGAAATCACTCGAAATCATTTAGTTGGACAATTGCGTTTCATAAATAGCATTTGAAATCACGTGTCTCGGCAATTCTATTTAACAGCCAGCACCCGAAATCAATTGTAGGCACAGTTTCCAATAGTAGGCAGCATCCAAAATCAGTTGCCCGGACAATTTCAATTAGTATCCTTCAATCGAAATCATTTGGTTGGGCAAATCCAATTAATAGACGGCATCTGAAAGCAGTTGTAGCCACAATAGACTATTGTAATAGGAATGGTCCAAATAATTGTGCAGGCAATTCCAATTAATTGACAGCACCCAAAATCAATTGTCTGGACGATTCCAATTGGTAGGCAGCATCCAAAATTAATTACCCGGACAATTCAAATGAATATACTTCAATCAAAATCATTTGGTTGGGCAATTCCAATTAATAGACTACACCCAAAAATAATTATAGACACAATAGACTATTGAAATAGGAATTGTCCAGGGTGTGATAACCTAACCATTGAGCCCACTCAGGCACAGACAGGGGGGCGTCCTTTTTCTGATGTCATACTCGTAGAAAGTCTACGCACGCTACGAGTATTGGATTGTTCTGTAATATAATACCAGGTACTACAATTACTTCTTTACTTTGGTGACCCCCGATCTGGGTCACGACTAAAGAGGCAGAGAGAAAAGAAGGGCGAATATAATAAATGGGATGGGAAAAATGAAGAAAAAAAAAAACGCATAAATACGATATTCTTGTTTTTGTTTTTTTTGTCCATCCCATTTATTATCTTCGCACTTCCGTCTTTCTCCCTCCCTAGTCGTAACTCAGATCCGGGGTCACCAAGTAGGTTCCTCTCCCCCCTCCCCCACTACGGTTTTTGCCTTGATTTTTATCGCGCAGAGGGTTCAGCCTTCCCAACTCTCGTCGGTTTTCATCGAATCTTGCTAACTCACGCTCTCGCGCTTTCCGCTAGTCAAGATATTTTTTTGCAAGAAAAAGTCCCTACGAGCATGCACTCGACGGGCGCTCGAACTCGCGATCTTGACGCGAACAGGCTTCGTGGCTACCTGCTAGCCCACCGGGGCGACCGTCTTGGGACCGATATAAGGTGACCTACAGTAGTTTCAAGTGATTTTGACTCGCCTTACCTCGAAAGGTCGCCTTTTACGTTAATAGGGTCGTTACTGCCCTACTGACGCTTTGATAGTCCCTCAATATAGCGGGTACCGCCCTATTGAAGGAATATTTCATTTTAGTGTACAGCAGAGTTTGCTACTGACCCCAACAGATGATACAGAGTGCTGCTGCTGCACAGGTCTTGCCTGTCGTATATGGCATTGCATTGTCTGCTCTGCTTACTTCACTGAGCGTAGTATCTCTGTGTCGTAGTTTTGTGACCACAGAACTGGTACCTTTTTAGGATGAAGAATCGGCACGGACACTGGGTGTGCTGGATGTCGACGGGTAGAAAGGAAGGTTTAATGTGAAGAACACACACACACAGGCTGTGAGTCGGCACGACTTAAGTCGCAGTCGGACTAATAGTCAGTCGTGAAACGGAGGTGCCGACTTTTCGATTTATTGGGTTTCCTTAACGGTAGGAAGGCTTTTTAATGCGGGGTACAGCTTTTAACGTGAATTGCTGCAGGCTGCGGATATCCTGAGCCAATCTTATAGCCTTACATGCCCTGTGACACTGCAGCACACAGCGGGAGATCCACACACACACATTGCGGAAAAGCCCATCTCTCTCGACGGTGCCGACGTCGTCAGCCCTGGCGCACCCAATGCCAATGCTGAGGGCGGAGATCCCGTCGGCGAAGTTGTGCCCATTATCCAGTACAGGACACGAAATTAGAAACTGGGTATTAATAGTGAAAACGCCAGTCTGATAATTAGAGGAAATCATTATTAATAATTCGAGAGTCGTTTTATGTTGAAGTTATAGCGTTTAAAGCACCCTCTCTCAAATAAGAAATGCAGCCTTAGCCAGCTTTCCTGTTTCTTATAAGGTGTCCTGNTTTTACGAAATACGAGCAAAAAGACAATACAAATAAAAACGAATTCTGAAATGATTCAGATTTCTTAGTTTGCATTTTTCTCTGTACAAGGTTTTTGCGCTGACACGCATCGCTTAACAATAAATGTTGGTGGGTGGTGTTGGTGATTGTAGGACTACCAGCCCAGGGACCAACCGACCTGATACCTGATACAGATTTTACAAAATACGAGCAAAAAGATCATACAACAAAAACGAATTATGAAATGATTCAGATGTATTTGTTTACTGGTACATTTTTCTCTGTACTCGTACAAGGTTTTTGCGCTGACACGCATCGCTTAATTAACAGTAAATGTTGGTGGGTGGTGTTGGTGATTGTGGGACTACCAGCCGAGGGACCAACCGACCAACCCAGTAAATCTCTCACCCACCACGCACACCCATCAATTACCTGCCGGTCAGTAAAAAAAGGTTTATGTGCTGACCCAAATCGCTTAGAATAAAAAACGATCCCATCAATGACAATTAATTGCAGGAACACAGCAAAAAGAGAAGAGCCGCCAACGCAGTAGCTTAATGCAGTTAGGAGTTTGACCACTTGAAGGCGTCTGTCACGCTCCTCATTCCCACCGTTCTTGTAACAAGTAAATAGTGGTTAATCAGACGATTTTATTATAATAGCAGTATTATATTTTGCAGAAGAGGTATGTGAGGACAGGTTATGGAGTAAAACTTAAAAGCACCTGGATGGATTTTAATTAATTAGTGATTTGGGTTTTTAGTAGTGTGCATTATTTATTTGTACCTATAAGGTATCTTTGGTGGCAATTAGTAGGTAGGGGTTTTATCCTTTATAACTGTTAAAAAGGGGGGGGGGGGAGGCACATAGAGACAGGAGTGTGAACCAACCAACCATGTTGACAGGAGGTATGTTAAAATCTAGTATGAATTTTGAGGGTTTTTTGGGGTGAAATGTTTGTAACATGTAAATAGTGGTCAATCAGACGTTTTAATTATAATAGCAGTATTTCTTCCTCTTCCTCGCTGCCTCGGCAAGGTTTTTGCTTTGGCATGGCCCATAGCGAGGGGGGGGGATCCTCTTAGCGAGCAAGGCTAGGCTCACCCTCAAGCGGACCGATACCTTCTTGCTGCTGCGCACCCGCCGCGAAGCGTGTGCAGCGGTGGAACTGGATCGGCACTGATGCGTCAGGCGCAAAAGTTCAGATGCACGGGCCTTTTTGGCCGTCGGTGTAGACAGCAATGTCCATCTCACTTTTGTGCGCGGAGGCAGACGCCATCAGAAAGGTGGACGGACACTACGTACACGGCCCTAGGTGTGTTTGCTAGAGGGATCTGTACTGTTTCAGTAACCTGGCTTCGCCATCAAAGGAGGAGGGAGCGTGTAGCGACGAGCTGAATTCTGGACTGGTTGATCCCTTCAGCGCGAGAAAATTTATTTTCCAGATCAAGCACCATGAGTGCAACGAGGGAGAAAGCGAGGAGCCGACTGGAAAGGACAACAACGAGAGCGAGTACGGACGGAGCGGGTCGAGTGTGGTCGTGCTAGGACTCGCCAAGCGGCACCGGAGCGGCGCGCCGGAGCACAGCAGCGCGCCGCAGCAACAGCACAGCAGCGCGGAGCAGCCATCCGGAGCACGGGCGGCATCGACCCGTGACGAACGGACAAACATGTTTTTGCTAACATTTTGTTTTCGTTTTTTTCCCCTGAATTTTGTTGTTGGGTCTGTGTGCATGACGTCACTGGTTTTGTAGAGAGACGCGGCAGAGATGGCGCGGACACCCCGGGTGCCTTCATTGTGTGCCTGGTCGTGGAAAACCCCTTCAATGTGGCATGATTCTTAATCAGTGTCGATGTTTATAATACTGTGCCTAACACAGACGTTCAGGATAGATTCGGGTAATTATCAATTGACGTGATGGCTTTGGTTGGCTGTTCATTTTCACTGTGTGCCCGTGGACTGTCATTCTGGCAGCACTTCAGACAGCAGCTGCGTGCTCCATCTTGTTCCCACGCTTACCGTGTGTTTTTGTACAGACAGCAATTCAGACAGTAGTTACGCTGTAGTCGGCAAATTCATTGGTAAAGAGTGGGAGGGGGGGGGGGGGGGGCGATGCTTCTGTAGTCGAATGGAGATTGGGGGCGTGTAGTTCAGTTTTGGACACGCATAACATGCTGTAGGGATTTTAGGTGTACCTCTTCGGACTTGTGTATCCTTTCCCTGCTAAGTGTGCGTGTTCTTTAGGATTCTCTGATGGCTCTAGCACTTTTGTGGCCACGGGCTGTGATCCTGCTAGATCAGACCATACGGATTAGCAACTGAAACGAGTTTAATGTGAAGACAACAACAACAACAACAACTACTGCTCTTGTGTGATCGTAAAAGCGCCGGTGCACCGACATGAAAAAATAACCAAGAAGAGCTACGTACAGGTAGTAGGTATTGCGATGCGTATAAAGCGATGTGTACGTACGACGTGAACGTATCTGGTATAAAATACGATTACGACTCGTACAATACGTATAATACATACGGACACTATATATAGTATGTCATAGCATACGCACCTGTTACACAGTCTAATATCAATATTAATAATCGAATGTATCATTTTCATCCTTGGGCGGCGAAATATGCAAGAATAAAAAACGCCATAGAGTGGTGCTATAAGAACGTACTCGTACGTAAACGTGTGGTCTGAACCCAAATAAATACCGGCACCCCAGGTATTGTGACAAAGGTATACCCTTACTTGGGGTATTGTGCCGAAGGTCTTACAGAACTTACAGAAGTTCCGGGTACGGGTATGGATGTCTAACAGAACTTACAGAAGTTCCGGGTTAGGGTATAAAACCCTTACAGAACTCACAGAAGTTCTGGGTTAGGGTATAAAACCCTTACAGAACTCACAGAAGTTACGGGTATTGTGGCCTGGGCGTACAGGACTCACAGAAGTTCCGGGCAGGTACAAACACGTTGCACTGGTACCCCGGGTATTGTGAAACGGGGAGTACATAACTTACCGAAGTTCCGGGTATGGGTATAAAACCATTCCAGAACTTACCATGGCTGTGAGTCGGCACGACTTAAGTCGCAGTCGGACTAATAGTCAGTCGTGAAACGGAGGTGCCGACTTTTCGATTTATTGGGTTTCCTTAACGGTAGGAAGGCTTTTTAATGCGGGGTACAGCTTTTAACGTGAATTGCTGCAGGCTGCGGATATCCTGAGCCAATCTTATAGCCTTACATGCCCTGTGACACTGCAGCACACAGCGGGAGATCCACACACACACATTGCGGAAAAGCCCATCTCTCTCGACGGTGCCGACGTCGTCAGCCCTGGCGCACCCAATGCCAATGCTGAGGGCGGAGATCCCGTCGGCGAAGTTGTGCCCATTATCCGAGCGGCGATGTTGTGCTGCGAGTGCGCGCGACCCCGAAACGGTGATCTACCGCGTGAAGCATGAGCAGAGGCGCAGCAAACCGCTCAGATCCAACAACCCGCTGTGGAAGCTAGCGTTCACCCGATTAACCGTCAGAGTCTACGTCGTATTGTAGTTTTGGGTCCATCGAGTAGGTTCCTAGTTCATTATTTCATGTCTTCGTTTGGTTTTGTGGAAACGGTTTGTCTTTCGTACCAGGTACGATATTGTATCATCGATGGTTTAGGACTTGCCGTCGTCATCGACGCGCGCGTTTCGCGCAAGTTTGGGAAACGTTAAAAAACGAATAACATCACGGAGGGATCCAAGACCTTTTCTTCTGGGGATAATGTTTTGCACCGCTATCTTGGTGATGAGTTCGCCTTTTCGCTCGTATCCCCGCCAGGTAGTATTGCGACTCAAACAATTGCTGTCCCGTTCCTCTAGTCCGGGGTAGATCTACCTGGTACATGCGTTGTACTTCTCGTTTTTTGTGAATTTCTTGTGTAAACTGAAGCCTTTTTGTGTTTTTCGTTCGAAACTTATGCAAATCTAGGTCATATTGTTTGCGCTTTTCTTGCGTAAAGTGAACCCAAATAGCGTATTTTTTCACTCCGGCGGCGCCTTCAGTGGGATCCTCCGGAGGCGCCTCCGGTGGGCCCTCCGGGAGCGCCTCAAGCGGGGCCCCCTCGGCCGCGAGGGTTTTTATTGGCTCGCTTCGCTCGCCTGACTTTAGCCGTCATGTCGGCTGGCTACAAGTCGGCTGGCTACAAGTCGACTGGTTTCGCCAGCCGACTTACCGACTAAAGTCAGCTAGTCGGCTTCGCCGAATAGCGACTAGTTATTAGTCGTGACTCACAGCCCTACTCACAGCCCTACGTAACTCAGATCCGGGGTCCCAAAGTAGAGGCTCTTCTCCCTCCTCCCCCACTTCGGTTCTTGCCTTGCATTTTTATCGCGAGAAAATTCCAGCACTTTCTTCCCTCGTCAACTCTGGTCGAATTGTGCTTACCCACGCTCTTACATGGGCCCCACTACGTACCAGGTACCTGGTATACTGTAACCGTAATAATTCTAGTAAACGCCTCCCGGGGCGTTGCGATTGTGCAAACGTCAAAAGGCGACTCGGGGCGTTTACCACGTGCTCGGGGCTTTTTTTCGCATTTTTGTTTCAATAGGGGGGGGGGCGTTTACTCCGGATTTGGTTCGTTTGAACCGAAATACCTGGTAGCGCGTTTACTCCTTGCGAGGCGTTTACTAGCAGCGTTTTGTTACGGTACTCGTTCGAGTGTCTGGGTATTAATTAGGCTAGAGAGGCAGACGGCGTTGTTTTTTCTATATTTTCTGGTTGATTATTATGTCTTGTTTTGCTGTTGCGCAACATATACATACATGCACGAGTACGTATAGTACCTGCTCATATATATCTCGACATTTTTCCCATCTACGTAAAACACCCCTTTTGCCTGCTTCAGGAACACCTACATTTATTTCTCTCACTCAAAATGAATGGCTTGCCCGCTCTGCCGCAGGGTTTTCAACCCCAAGGAGGGGGCGTTTACTGCGTGGCCGGGGCGTTTTTCGCATTCATTTTCGTTGAAATAAGGGGCGTTTTCGCCGGATTATACTCGTTTTCGCTGAAAATAGGGCCTCGGGGAGTTACAGCAGTACAGGACAACTGATCAGAAACAGGCTAATAAAAAATTCCAGGCTGATATTTAGAGGAAAACAAGAAATTCGGGAGTAGTTATCTTGAAATTAGTGTGGAAAGCACCCTCTCGCTAATAAGAAATTCAGCCTGGACCAGATTTCCTGTTTCTTACCATAATAGGTGTCCTGTACTGCTGTACTTGGCGGCTTTTTTTCTACTACAGTAACTAGTAGTTAGTTGTAGCATCATTATGGTAACATAACCCCTTGGGGCGAATTTCAGAGCCGATGATGATGATCTCCAAAAACACATGGGCGCGCGCGTGCACACAACGAAACTCTGGTGCCTTTGGAAATATATTTCCCATAGGTGGATGATATCTATATGGACGTGCCGCTTGGCGCTTTTACTCTCCTCCCCGCTGTCGCAAAAAAAAAGTTTTTTTTTTAATTTGTCCGTGCGGACCTATATATGGGGGATTCTTGTTTTGGTTGTCATCCCCCATAGGTGCGGACTGGTGCGGATGCATGGCGGATGCACGGCGGATGCGCTATTTATTTTTTGTTGTACAATATCATCAGGTATCATAACAAAATGCAAGGCAAGAACCGTAGTGGGGGAGGAGGGAGAAGAGCCTACTTTGTGACCCCGGATCTGAGTTACGACTATTAATAGGAAGGAGAGAGAAAGGAGGGGCGGAGATAATAAATGGGATGGACGAAACATAAAATAAAGTAAAATAATAACAAACTCAAAATTTCGACCCGCGTGGGACTCGAACACCAGCACCAACTCTCAGTAGCATTCGCGGGCACCACTGCGTAGACCAAAAGGGCGACACATATCACAACGTACAGCAGTACAGGGTACAGGACACCTAATAAGAAACAGGTGAGCTGGCCCAGGCTGGATTTCTTATTTGAGAGAGGGCGCATTCTACACGATTTTCAAGATAAACGACTCTTGAATGTTCTTATGTTACCCTTAAATCTCAGCCTGGCTTTCTTATCAACCGGTGTCTTATTAGGTGTCCTGTACTGCTGTGTGTGTTCTTCACATTAAACCTTCCTTTCTATATACCCGTCGACATCTGTATGATATGTTCGCTTGCTTCGGGTGGAGAAGCACGAGGATACAACCGAAGGAAGCGCGAGGAGGGCCACACGCGGCGGCAGTGGAGCTTGCCACTTTGATTCCATACAATGGTTGGTGCACAACTGACTACTGTGTACGAGGCAACGGGGGGCTTTTGCTGACCGATAGTGGTTGACTAGGTAGGTCTGAGTGGCTTAGCCTTACCTGCTTACGGAAAGTGCTACATACGAATTCAATACCTGGATACCTGGTAGTCATTATTACTCGTCTCGTGCATCAACCATTTTCTCGAGTAAGCCTGTAAGCTCCCCTCCGTAATTATTAATATTAATAATAGTGGTTATTATTATCGGTAAATTTCCGTCACGATTTAGAATTGTGACGCGAGACCCGCCTCGCAGTGACCAAGCACGGAAAACACATCGCGGAACAACATACTCATACCATACAATATATCACGAAAAACAGAGCACGGAAAGCAGAGCACGGACTGCAGGTCACGGAAATCTGCCTCACAGAGAGAGGAAACGAACACGACCAAAGCTCCAACCTTCAGTTAACTCCCACCATAGCAGAAAATACCACCACTTACTTATCATATCGGGTAATGGTCGCTCCGGGCCCTCCGCCATACGACCTTTTTTTTTTTTTCCCCAGCCATCGTAGGAACAGCAGTGTCGAAGAAGTTGGCGAACTACTCTGTGTGTGTGTTCTTCACTTTAACCCCTTAAGAACTGGTCCCATGTATTTGGGGACAAACTACTTGGAATTAGTGTAGGATAATGTTTTCAGTTCTGAATGGGTTAAACCGTCCTTTCTACCCGTCGACATCCAGCGCAAGCAGTGTCTGTGCCGATTCTTCATCCTACTGCCTAAGAGAGGTAGCAGTTCTGTGGTCCTGTACACACATCCGACACAACTATACTTCGACTATACTTCGAAGTAGCACTTCGTCGCCTACGAGTATGGTTGATTATTCATTGGGTTATTATGGTTGGGATTGCAGTAAGTAGCAGTTTCATTCGTCTCGTGCACAGGGCAACCTCCAATCACATACATATATATAAGGCGCCGACTGAGTTGTGTGATCTGTGATCTGTGTGTGTGTGTGTTCTTCACCAAACCGTTGATCCGGGCAGCAGCGGCAAGACGTATACTGCCGCTGTAGAGCTCATTGCCACCTTCGGCCATAGCGAAGAACAAGTAATAAGTCGTGTACGGCATCAACAAGAGGTTCGTACAGCAGGAGTAGTAGCATAGTAGGTACGCGGCACGTGGGCAGCAGCGGCAAGAATTACTACTACTGCTGCTGTAGAGCTCACTGCCACCTTCAGCCATAGCGAAGAACAAGTCGTGTACGTAAGGCACCAAGAGATACAGCAGGAGTAGTAGGAGGGACGCGACATGTACGTATACACGTATTTGAGAATTCCGTTCGTGTTACGTACGAATGGCGAATAATTAAATAATTTCAGGCTGACATTTTTTTTTTTTTCAAATCTAGAGTTTTGCAGTTTTAGAATTTACAGCTATGTGAACATTTATTTATTAGGCTTAGCGAGGAGTGCCACTCTAAATCCTGTACCAGGTATATAATAGCCTTTAATTACCTATTTACGACTGGACTCCCACTTTGAAGACAAATTACTTGAAATTAGAGGGAGACATATTTTTTAGATCGAATTGGTGTCGACGGGTAGATATAATGGTTTGATGTTAAGAACACACACACCATACTCACTTACAGCCGCGAGCCTTACAGCCAAAACAGGAGATTCCTACGTAAATGCTGTCGCGTACTACTACACTGCTGTACACCCCTTTGCTACTCGTACCTAGGGCTGCTCAACATGGAAGCACAACAACCCTGCCGTATGACATTTACCAGGGTATATGATACCACCCGTAATAATGCGAGTAAACGCCCCGGGGACAAAACGGGGCAGCATTCGGAGTAAACGTCCCCCTGTCAAACCAAAAAATGCTCAAAACGCCCCGGTATCCCAGTTAACGCCCCCCCCCCCCCCTCCAACTACCGTTTGCCTGGGTAAACGCCCCGGAGCCGAGATGGCAAGTCATGTTGAGTGTCGGAGATGGAGCTAGCTGTTTCCGAAACCGACAAAAGGGGCGCTTTACATACATCGGAAACCTCCCTCGTGGGCGCCGCTTCTTTCTCCAGAACGGTACGAGCGCCCAAGCTTCCCCCCCAAGAGCTTGAGTGGTCGTCGGCGCTTATAATATCGGGGCTGGCTGCCTTGTGGGTGCTGCTGCGTTGCGACATGCCCAGTACTTGCTTGCTGCTGCTGCTGTGCTGTTGCTGTGTGCGTGGGAGAGGTGTGCCCTTTCCTCTTGTTTTTGTTTTGTATCGCCCCGCGTGTGAGAGGTGTGTGCATTGTTTCTATTTTTTTCGTATCACCCCGGGGGGCCAAAAGGCCCGATTTGTTTTCTTCAAAAAACGCCCCGGTATCACGGTAAACGCCCCCCCCCCCGGGGCGTAGTTTTACACCTGCAAAATCATTGCGCCTCGGGGGGGCGTTTACTCGCGTATTTACGGTGTACGCTGTACGTCGTACTGTGTACCCACTGATTCCACTGATTGATGGCTTGGTTGGGCTCCCTCTGTGGATCCCTCCTGCATCACCATAAATTTTGTCCGCTTTTTCTCAGTTTCTTTAAGACGGGTGTTTACGGTAGAGGGGAACCCCCGACTTTTTTTAGCGTTGTCACTTGAGAAGCTCTATACGTACGACCCAACCCCCCAAAAAACTTATTTTGAGACAAGCTAGAAAAGCAACCAACCCCGTGAACAAATCCCCTAAAAAAACTACCTCGTAGCAAGGTGTATCACCGACAAATATCAAATATGGTAAAAAAACACTATTACGGTGGACCATAGTAAACACTAGTAAATAGGACTTACGGTAGACACAAAAACCTACACATTTGCCTATTTTTACTACAAGCAGTAGCAATATTTGGTCCTATTTACGATGGTCCCCCGTGATATTAATAGTAGTACGTAGTGGTATCCCAACGACATTGAGATAATAATGAGGAGATACTTGATGCTGAGAAGGGCGAAGCCCTTCGAAGCATCAATAGATGCTCTTCCTAATGGGTTGGGTACGTGCCCGTGGGGGTGTACCCCCCTGGTCGCGAACGGACACAAACGGACAAAAAACAGTTCTGAAAGCTGCCGCAGCGTGGCTTTATTTAAAGAATCCTTAATATTGAGGTTTGTCTGTCTGCTCGTCTAATACTCATAGCCAGTCAAATATATTTGCCTCGTAACAGGGGCGTCCAGAAAAAAAGAGAAAACGACACACCACACCCCCAGAGGTCGGAATAGAAAACCGTTGCAACCGTTGTGATCACATGATGAAATAAGAAAAAGGAAAATATATATATATCCTTATTTTCATTTTTTTCACTTGGTTTTAGTAACCCCCCCCCCCCGCCATATAAATATTTAATATATTTATAGGTTGGTTGGCGTCGGTTGGCAACGACGCTGTAAAACACGCCACTCGCTGCGTGAGCTAGACACAACCAGGGTGCCGTTTTTTTTTTGTTATTTTTTTTTGGCGGTCACCAAAGCTGGCGGTCGAGTAGATCATTTGTGCGGGTAAAGGTCCCCCCCCCCCCCCCCCCGCTAACGAACAAAAAATTATGTGAGATGTCGAAAAAAAAAAAGTGCTTCAGTACTGTACCCCTATTATATCGTGCCACACGTCCTGTTTCGGGGGACCATAGTAAATAGGCCTAACTATTGTTAGTAAAAATAGTTCAATGTATAGGTTTTTGTGTCCACTGCAGGTCCCTATTTACTATCGCCCCCCACATTAAGCCAATCTACCACCCAATTGCCTTACGTAGAAACATGCCCCAAGATCACGTATGTTTATCTCTAGTAAAGCCAAACCGCGTACAAGCGTGCCTCTGGCAGGGAGGACACTTACTTCCAGCGGCCCCTCCGGGGGCGTCTCCGGCGGGCCGCCCTCGCCATCACCAGTCCGAGGGAGCGGGGGTCGAGGCTTTGCCGAAACAGAGTGCACTAGTGTTCAAGCCTAGCACATAGATACTGCTGCAATGCTGTGGTTGGAGCTACCAGGGCCAAGACCCTGTAGTATTTCGGTTTACAGTTGCCCCACCTTATTGTGAGAAAGCCATGCGAGTACCTATTAATATCTGGTACTATATACTAAATATGACATCTAAAAGCACCCACCTGTACGGCCTACAGCCCACCACAGCTCACTACACGACCCAGCATTTAGCATCACCGACTGGTGCTGGCAGCATAGCATCTGCACTGCAGCAGTATTAAGTACTGTACTATAAGCCCATAGAGGTTAATAGTATCCCTTGTGACAGTCACAAACTGATAATACAGGCAGTACAGGACACCCTTGGGACCTATTTAATAATAAGAAACAGGAAATATGGTCCAGGCTGGATTTCTTATTGGAGAGAGGGTGTTTTCTACATTAATTTCAAGATAACGACTCCCGAAGTTCTTGTTTTCCTCTAAATATCCGCCTGGCTTTCTTGTTACTCAGTTTCTTATCAATTGTCCTGTGCTGCAACACAATCAATGTATGTGCGATACTACCGTGATAATGCTACGCACAACTGTAGAAAAACGCCCCGCCCGGAGTAAACGCCCCGGAGACCCCTTTTCAGCGGAAAAGAGCATAATCCGGAGCAAACGCCCCCTCGTTAAACAAAAACGCAAAAAACGTCCCCGGCCACTCAGCAAACGCCCCCCCCCCCTCATGTTTTTGGGGTGATCGCCCCGGGGCGGAGCTAGCACGTCGCTTGAGTGGGGGCAATGAAGCAATGGAGCTGTTCCCGCGGCAAGAAAGGGTGTTATTCACATAGGAAGATGTTGCCATATGGGATGCTTATGTACGACAGTCGTTGACGTACGCGTGGTGCACGAGCTCGGCCTCGACGTCTTGTGTCGTGGGCACACGCTGTCTGCATGAACCTTCGTCGCCCTTCCGCCCCCACCTCCAATAATCTTCACGAACCTTCTTTTCGGTTTGAACCCATGCCCTGATTCGCTTCAGACATAAGAGCCCTTGTTCCAGCCAGGACGCCTCTCTACGATTCCCACGACGCCACCGTCGGGGCATCGGAAGCGGGTGCCCTCGATCACCCTGAGCTTCGTCGCCGCCGAGTAGGATTTGCCGTCCGCTCGGCCCCGCCGAACGCTCCAGCGCCCAGCGCAAAAGCTTGGGAGGTTAAAAACGCGCAGGGAGCGGGGTCCGCACAGTAGGACTTGCTGCGCAGCAGGCGCGGTCGCCGACGTTCGGCCGGGCGCCGGCGTGTGCCCTCTCTCGTGGGTGCCGCTTGACCGGGACGGCGTAAGCTTCCCCAAGAGCTTGGTCGTCTGTGCTTTTTATGGAGGCTGGGTGCCTTATCGGTGCTGCTCGGTTGCGACATGGCCAACATCTACCTCTTTTTTTGCTGCTGCAGGGTTGTTGCTGGGTGTGTGTGTGAGAGGAGTGAGTTTTTTTGTTCTGTCATTTTTGTATCGCCCCGGGGGGGCCAAAACGCCCGAGATATTTTTTACAGAAAACGCCCTGGCTACTACGTACGTAGAAAAAGCCCCGGGGTGCTTTTTTACGCGTGCAAAAACAGAACGCCCCGGGGGCCGTTTACGTTGAAGATGGAGCCACACGGCAAAAGTGAAAGATAACTCAATCTAAGGTTTGTGGAAGGACGGAAGAACTGTTGAGAAGAGAGTTGTGGTTCCAGTTTTCTGGTTAAGTACCAATCAGTGACGCTCAGCAAGCAGTGTTTTCAGGATCGAGCAGCGATACAGAGAGGGCAGCTTGGTGGGGCAAGAGTATCAACATCACCGTAGAAATGAGTGGCGCTAGATTGATACACAGCCAGAACACTGGCAAACGCTTATTGCGGGTACTCCGCTAACTGTCTATTAATAGTACTGCTGTGCGTGCCAGGTGTATACTAAAAACCAGAAACAATACCAGGTATAAGGTACCTATTATAGGCTATGACCCTCCTTTTGTTTTAGGGTCATAGCCCATAGTCAGGTACTGCACCTGGTACCTAACTGCTTGTGTACCTGGTAGCTATTATGATATTGATAAAAATCTGCACACAGACAAGCGTCCTGTTGCCGTCTGTTTTTTTAATTCGATTTTTCGGGATTTTAGAATTTAACATACTGTTATTGGAATATTTTAGGAACATGTATGTACAATACCTGACACTTGTGCACGAAGGCCTTCACAGCAAACCACCACAACAATCGACCCACATTTTGTATCGTACGTACGTACAAACGCAAGGCACGTACCGTATTGGGGAGGGAGGAGAAGCGCCTACTTAGTGACCCCGGATCTGAGTTTACGGCTAAAGAGGGAGAGAAAAAGAAGGGTGAAGATAATAAATGGGATGAAAAAAAACTAAAAAATAATAATACCAACAGCAGCAGTAGTACGCGACAACAACGGTGTTCATAATTTATAATTTATAATTTAGGAGATAGGAATTCCAGGTTGAGATTTTAGTTTAATTTTAAGAATTTAAAGCTACTCGTAAGCATTTGTGTTCAGCGAGGAACGCCACTCTGAATCTTACCAGGTATAGAATAACCCTTCAAGAGCCTATCTACGCTCAACGTTGACGTCACAATATGCCGCGAGCCTCAGCCATAATAGGACATATATGTTCGTATCTGCTGTCGCGTACTGTATGTACATTATTACATGTTTATGTCTCACGAGTATACATACCAGTCCAGTACGTTTATATACCAGTCAGTAGGATGGATGGATGGGTGTATTCAGTGTAAGCACGATCGGCCTTTATCAATCGAACGCACAACGCGCGTCATTTTGTGTGCCGCATGATGCGTGTGGTCGCGTTCTTTCTACGCAAGGACACCCATTTTCACTACGAACTCGTACTAGAAGTACAACAACAAAAAAAGGTAACGCCCACTAAAGCCTCTTGGGACTTGAGAAGGGAAACATAATGTTTAAAAAGGACGGTTACAGCCGTAGTAACGGCCAATGCGTGATTGGGGGAAGATTCAACTAGGTGTCCGAGTTACAATGCTAGGACTCATACGCACGGCACGGGTGCAACAGGACCCTACTACCCGTACTGCTGGGCTCTCACGCTGCTCGTAGACGGTTGATGTTACGGGGGGCCATAGTAAATAGGATCTACGGTAGAGACAAAAACCTATACATTTACCTATTTTTACCAACAATATTTGGTCCTATTTACTATGGCCTCCCGTAATAGCACAACGAGTTGTCATTGTTTTGGTCGTTATCTCTTATATTTCTTATGTCCCTTGAAAGGGGTCTCAAGAGGGTTAACATTTAAAATTTACATACACCATAAAAGACATTATACACTTCGTTGTTGTGTACCTGTGTGTACCTGTGGTTGGTAAGTATTCGTTCGTAGTGCGTACCCTAACACGACGGGGAAAGAGGTTATGAACCTTCGATAGGGCAAAGTATGCTGTACCAGGTGCACTGCTTGTCTTAAAGTACTACTACTGCTGTTGCTGTTGCTACTACTACTACTGCTTCTACTATTTATACAATATTACTGCTATTGACAGCACTTCGCAGCAACAGCTCTACATGACGATTTTGGCAGATCTGTGCAGAGTTGTTGGCGTGCTTTGCAGGAGCAGCCCCCAATGACGACGATCCTGGCAGCTCCTCCGTGGATCATTATCGTTAACAGCAGATCCACCAGACGACGACGATCCTGGCAGCTCCGCGGAGAAGCTCATAGCGGACGCAGCAGCTCGGGCTTCGATCGTAGCCTTCACTCGATGATCCTGGTAGCTCGCAAGCTCTGCAGTGCTTACGAAAATCGAGGCCTATAACCTATTAGAGGGATCTCCCTCCTCATGAGGCGTGGGGTGAGACTGCTGAGTTACGCAACACAGCCTGCAGGAGGTAGACCACTGCCAGCCGGGGATAAGCCCTTCAGGACCGCAGTCTCGTTTCGTAGACAAACTACTTGGAATTAGAATAGATATATATGTCACTGTACAGTGCGGCCCTAAACGGGGTAACCGACTGGTTATAACCCGATGCCTGCTGAATGTATACCTTCATCACCCACCCTCGCCCCTCTTCCCTTCGGCGGGCTGTGCACCGCACCACCAACACGAACGGGGAAAGCAAGGCGGCATACAACAACTTACTGCTGTTGTGTGTACATTTGTTGAACGAGCGCCGGCCTCTCTATCATAGCTTAAGCACCCTCGGCGTGCCATGTGCGGCCTGCCGTCCAAGACATGGGGATCAAATTAAGCGAAGCGGAAAACGCCCAATTCCTTGGAAACTCCGACTGTTTACTACCAGAAGTACGGAACGGGGCACGGCTGCTTCTATTGAGCTAGCCACTCACATGTAAGACGGCCTTTGGCACAGAACTAAAGCATCCCGTCGCCGCTGGGTTGGGAGGACCAGGTCGAACGATGACTGTTGGCAACCGCGCGATGCGTCCATCAACGATTCCTTTTCTTGAAAAAAAAGACAACATAATTGTGGAAAGCGGAGAGGCCACGAAGAAGGCAAGGGCTGAGATTTAGAGCGTCGCATGTGGGTCCGGGCACTTGGGGTGCCAACTGATCAATGCTAACGAGACATGCTTCACGGTTGCTGTACGATTCGACACGAGTCAGTGAGCAATACAACGATCACTGCATGGGGCGATACAACTCGAGGCGAGTGTACGGAACGAAGCCGGGAGAGGGGGGAGGAAATGAGACCCCGGGTCCGACCAACGACCAAACACAAAATAATGAATTAAAAAACAACGCGAACAAGGAATCCGTAAATGTTACCGACGTGCAGATATTCTGGACTATGACCCCCCAAAGATAAAACTCAGAGTCACGTACCTGGCGCAGTCGTTGACGACCAGCTCCGCGCAGGCCTTGGTCATACCGTACGTAGTCTTTCTCAAAAAGAGGTAACAAAAAAGTAGTTGTTGGTTGTATTGGGATCGCCATTGGGAGAACGACATGCACAGGACACAGGCAAGAGGAGGACAGGGGGGCGGGAGGAGGAGGAGGAGATGGACGAGGGTGATAAGGAGGAGGATACTAGGTTGAGAAAGTATACAACCCGCAGACCGCATCGATGGGAAGCCTATGATGCACGTAGAAGGCAACGCATGCCGTGTGGAAATTCCCGTTGCGTAGAAAATTCTGTGGGGGCGTACAATATCAATATTGTTGACGCGAAAACGGACGCGGCGGCGGCGGCGGCAGAGCCAACAGCAGCAGCAGTGGCGCCATCTATCCAAAAAACATTCCAAAACCATGTTCAGAAAGCGTGGTTCGACACCAAGCGGCGATACGAAGAAGCGACTGCGTTACGGCCGTACAGAACAGGCGCAAGCGAGCGGTAGCAGAAGAGGACCATCAGTACGGCGAGCAGTGGCGCACCTTCGTCGTCACGGCGTGTGCTCTCGCGCTTCTGACGCAACCACGTTTGAAGAGCGACGCAAAACGATACAGCTGGGGGGGGGAGGGGCAGACGCCCAAAATAGGCAACCATCCAGTGTTCTCCGTACATACGGCGACCGTTTCCGAGGTGAACGCAACCAGCGACAATCTCTGTATCGCAGTCTACGGAACAGCCGGCAACGCCGACGACACCGAACAATCAAAGGCACCGCTAGATAAAACACTGGAAAATTTAGCACGGCAGGAAATCAAAGGAATCGGCAAACAAACGGTGATATCGCTGTGAAAAGGAACAGCCAGGACCAGATACATCTGCCGGTATCACACATTATATTTATATATATATTACGTATAGTCCCGCACTTACTGTACATGTAGGGCAATTACTCGTGGCATGAACGAAATCATTCGGAGGGCAAAACGGATTGTTCATGCAGGCCGAGGGCCCGCCCAGCCTATAAACAACTACAGCGGCGCAGTAGTGCTGCCACCGCGGCGGCGGCAGTCATCATAGGTTTCAGGTATTACGCCCACAAGGCCGGCCGTACCACGTGCAAATAAATAAATGTCGCGTCGCGTCCATGCGACATTGCTTGTGCCACGCATGGCGTCTTCGTACCTCGGGAGCAAGCTTGGTTTCGTCGGTTACCTCCGCCCCTCCCCCAAACGCGGCGATGGAGCTGGCGAACACGAACCTCGGTCTGCCTCCGATTTCGCGGCATATGTCCAGGAGCGATCTGGTACCTGCATCGTCGGCCGACACTTCGGGCATTAAAAAAAGAAGCTCTGCAGCTATGTATAATACATACCTACAGCAGGTCGTAGGCACTAGGGCGGACGTCACATGTATCTATTCATCAGTAGCAGCATATAACTGATCTGCTCTACGTGGGGGATCTAGTTCCCACCCGCGCCGAATGGGCCATGACAATTGCCACTTACGTACCAGGTGCATACGTACTTTAAGTAAGTACAGTGTATAAGTGCACTTGTGACACTGCTCGCTGAATGCTGTACAATGTCCACGATTACATACTTCTACAACACTACTGGTATTTATTATACCCTGGAACTTTTTCGTAGGCCTTCCACCGCAATATAGTACCATAACATTAGCCCACCCTGATGAGTCATATACATAAGCAGGAGTAGTATGAAATTTTCAGGGAAACACCGATTCCACGAACGAAAGCATGAATCGAAGATATGGCTCGTCAATACCGTACCCACTCCCACCTCTTTACCCACCTCTACTCTGCGAACCTACGAGGCCTCCTGAAGGAACGTCAAACGAGGGTAAGTTATGTAAGACTAACCGTAGGGTCTCGAAAAACGCCAAACACTGGAGCTAGCGCCACAGCCCCAGCGACATAAGTGGGTGGGGGGGAAACATGTATTCTTGAAAACAGAATGACACAAGCTACCGCCACATACATCTCCAGCAAGGGGGGCGGGGGCGGGGCGAAAATGCATCCTTGAAAACGGAAAAACGGAAGCTGCCGCTACGTTCCCCTCGAAACTGTCAGGCTCTACGAGTACGTACGTACCATATATGCGTGTCGTCAAGGGCGGGTGGAAAAAAGGACCCGAGACCCCCACCCCCAACACACCCTTTTTTCATTTACTTTTCGCTCAAACTAAACATCCTATTTGTCAGCCTTTGGGCGTCAGTTGCTCAGCAAGACGTTGTCGAAACAATGCGCACGAGCCCTACGTGTGTTGTTTGTGTGTTTCGTGAATAATTTGGATGGTGAGCAGTGTTGAAAGTGGTGTTTAGTTAAATGTATCTGCAATAATAGTCGGAGGGAGGGCGAACAAACGAAGTGCTGAAAAGTCGGATGAGTTGGATGAGTCAAGACATTGGAACACTTTGTCCGTTGCAGCCCGCGAGGTGCATAATGAACTCGGCGCAAATTTGCGCGTGCCAACTTGAGCGAACTACTGTAGTTCCTTTAAAGGATCTCGCGTGCTTGACAAAAGAACGACGCCACGTCATTTCTGATCCAACTGTGCTCAGCGTTCTCGGCCTTCCGGAATCCCACCGTCTACTTTTGAAGTGAGAGCAGAACCCATAAGAATGACTACTACGCAGATCATCCGGCTACCCTCCCTCAACCACACTCGTGCGGCCGTTGCAATGGGCACTGCGGTCAGAGACGGAACATGGGTTTGTGGTTTGTCGCAACTGCCCCCCTCCCCCGCCTCGGCTTGCCCCAACTTAATTCGTTTCCTTCCACGTCCGCTTCTTTGCCAGTGTCCGACCTCTGCTACCCCCAAAATCCCCCCCCCCCCCCCCCCCCCAATCGGCCCCAAATGCAAAAATGTGAGTGGGGGTCTCGGGTCCTTTTTTTCACCCGCCCTTGGTGTCGTATGTATAACTGACAGATACACTCTGTCCCGAAAACAAAAACTAAATATAAGGACCGTTAGTATAATAATATTATATCCAAACGTTCCCTATATTTAGGGACATATTGTCCACAGATGAGAGGCGCGAGTGTTAATCGACACCAGGGTAAGACGTCAAGATGGACATGCTGCAAGGAGCGAGGAGGAGTCGGCACTTTTGCTGTTCTTACCGTCGACGTTCACGCGCAGAGCCTCATCGAAGTCGTTTTCTGCGTGTCCACTCATGACGGACGCCAGGTGGAATATGGACAGCAGCGACGTTGCAGCATTATCACCATCATCATGATGATCAGAAGAACAAGAATTAGACGCCCCAGAAGCGAAGCTCTTGATTTCGGCCGCAACATCGGTGCTGGTGAGATCCCCACGGACAATGACAACAGAAGAAGAAGAAGAAGAAGAAGAAGGTCCTCCTCCTCCTGGGTCTACCATCGTACCGCATCCTGCCATTAGTGACTGTAGACTTCCCTCGAAACTACCGGCACCACTACTGCTGCTGCTGCTGCTGCTGCTGCTGTTGCTGCTCCAGCCGGCATCGGCAGAAGAAGCTGTAGCAGCAGCAGCAGCAGTGGGTCCCCCTGTTTCGCTACCAAGGAGACCTTTGTCAACTATCATCACACGGACGCCTCCTGTGTTGCAACTTCCTGCAGCAGCACCAGCAGCTGTTGCTGCTGGAGGCGGAGGAGTGGAGTTGATAAGGTGCCGCGCAATCCTCTGGCCTAGAAGGCCAAAGCCTCCGGTTATCACATACCTGCGCATGAAAACGCGGGGTGTTGTACGATACTCTGATGTACTCGTAAACAACACTACGAGTACGACGTACGTACAGACGTACTGTAGTTTGTAGAAGTAGTTGCAGTAGTCGTAGTACTGCTGTAGCGACTGCTGTAGTGTAGTAGTAGTGGAAGTAGAGGTAGTAGGGTGTACCCAAGTTTAGTGCGACTTATACCCAGGTTTTGCGAAGTGACAAGATTCGTGTTAGAGTAGTGAAGGCCTTGGTAAAGCCAGCCCTGCAAAGCCGTCTTGTGAGGCGGCAGCAAAAAGCAACACAAAAGTTTGATAAAGATAACTAGGCATGTCTGTGTCGGGGATCTGGGTAAGAGCGCGAGGTAGAGATAAGAGCGCGAGGTAGAGAAAAAACGAGACAGACTTGACAGCCGTGTCTTGCAGCTTGGAGAAGACGTCTCGCGTAGATCAGCAAACCAACACCGACCACGAGGGAGTCGTGGTCCTTGCCGAGAAGGTGATGAGACATAATGTGGTCGCTGGATTGGTCGGCCAAGCTAACGGAAAAGATACTCGATTTGCTGTTTTTCGGTGTGCACCGCCGGAAAAGATATATCCCGGGATCCCGGCACGCAAAAACGCCAATGTGCAAAACGTGATCTCCGAGACACCTCATATCATCATCAGGTGCAGACCGCAGACCACAACAAACAGCAGCTGTGCAATCTCACACCAACACAGGCTAACACATCAGCAGCACCTCCACGGCGCTTATCACACCTCGAGACCGCCCGACGCAGCCCAACCAGGTGAGCTATATATAGTCCACGATTAGCCATACCTGGCATGCAGACTTGACGAGCTTCACGCCTCTATTCCGACGATTTTTCACGCTCCGAAGACGTGAGAGAGAGGCAGCTGGCGCGGCGGGATTTCGCACCGTCCTGGTTCTGCGTTCTGGGTTGAAAAATGAGACTTCTGCTAAGCAGCTCACCGCTCGATCGCTTGCGACACCAGCCTCTAGCATATCCGATGAACCCTTGCAAACGTGGTGGGGTGGTCAGCGAGTGATCCTGCAGCAATAGTCATGGAGCTGTCGTCCTTGGGCACGGAATTTTCTTGCGTGACATTTGGCCCACCTTCAAGAGCACGGTTTTGAAGTTGGGTTTTCGACGGCTGTCCGAGCGTCCTGGCTTGCTCTTTTCTTGGCCTGTGCTCTCGAGTCTGTCTTCGCTCGAGCAATCGAGGCCTGCACTGCATACGAGCTTGACATGCGCAGAGCGGCTGCTTTCGGCCTCTGATTGTCGAGGTGCCTTTGATGTGCCCATAGGCCAGTGTTGAACTATCCAAATTGCAACTATCCGATTAACCGCGAGAAAAATACCCAAGAAAAGAACTCGAACTGGGACTACTGCTGTTGTAGAACTGCCTTTTTTTTGGAAAGTTCGGCACGAATTGTTGTCAAAACATCACATCCAGCAGCATAGCAGCAGCAGCCAAGCAACACAAGTTCAGTTTTACGTACTGGCTGGCCGCCGTACGGGTAGCGTACGCGCTGTGCTCACCACGCCGGTGGTCGTTGCTACCACCACCATCACCACCGTCATACTGCTGCACAACTATACATTTCCATGTGATATTGGTAAAGTCTCTATGTATACCTCGTACATGTATTTCATACCTGGTACCTGGTACGCCTGTACGTGGCCTATGTACTCGGGTGACGTTCCTCGTACATGCCGCTCTGGTCCTTGTTTGGAACATGATATGGACATCAAAAGGAGCTTATTTTAGTGGCCAGTGGTATGTATGATCAGCACCGCGAGAAACCTACGGCGTCTCGCAGCTGGCCGGAAGTCCAACCTGTTCCTCGTCCTCTCCCTCGAACCTACATCTATAGCACACCTGTTGCTCGTATTTCCGTGCCTAGCAATGTAGCAAGGCGAGCCCCAGAGTGTTTCAGCCCTACAGCAGTCTCGTAGTCATAGACCGTGAATTGTGAACGACTCTCGTACCTATGTATGGCACCAAACCTTTGGGCTCGTGAAATAATAAAAAACAGAAGTTCACGCGTGCACATTCCTTTATTTCTTCTTCACGGACCAGCCAGCTTGGTACAGCAGCAGCAGCGCAGCAGTAGTATTTCCACGCTGG
The DNA here is from genome assembly GCA_008828725.1 of Saccharina japonica. Taxonomy (NCBI): domain Eukaryota; class Phaeophyceae; order Laminariales; family Laminariaceae; genus Saccharina; species Saccharina japonica. Next base: position 28,423 of record MEHQ01000768.1, read on the forward strand.
TCACTTGTCGACAGAATTCCTCTCAAAATTCATGACTCAACACCCTCTTGTATCGTACCAGGTATGCTAATTAGTCAAAATGTATCGAAGGTGACTCGTATCGTATGGTATCGTACACGGGACACGGGTGCTCTAAACTCTAAAGCAGTGGTTGGTGTACTTACGTACGTACGTACGCGTGATGCGTGATGGGTGATAGGTGTTTGTATATATCTATTCACGAGTAGGTATGGTTGGAGTGTTGGAGTGCCACACACAAGCAGCAGTGTAATAATAGCAGTACACCCACAGCGTAGTTCTCCTTGCATCATGCCAGGTATTATCAATATTAATAGTATAACCCTATAAACACCCTCAAGGGTCGTACGTTACGTCCATAACATATCATACGGTAGGTGAAACGGCATTTGTTTTGTACACGACACACCTATGGGCTAGGGTCATAGCCCATAGCGACACACGACACGACAGAAGAGGTCACGAGTCACGAGTCTGTTGACAGTTTACAGCAGCCAGTACTCGTAAGCTTGTCTACGAGTACTGCCTACTGCTCTTACTTATACCGCACCGATTCAAGACAGCCTTCGCCGAGCAGACGGTGCAACAACAGCAGGATTTTGATTGGCCTAAAGGCACGCGCCCCAGTCAAGCGATCGCGTGGAGAGTGGAGAGTGGCACAAATACTGCTTGCTGTACCGGGTACAACAACGGCAGTACTCGTAGTAGTGCTGTGTTTTGTTGTATCATACTAGGAAGCAGCATACGACTAGTAATACGACACTGACAAGCTGTTGCCTGTATGGTATATACGTGCCATGATGGGAAACGCTATCGCAGGGGCACGTGGATTAAACCTTCAGGGTGCTGCTGCAACCGCTGCTTTCACCTCGTGTATAACATGCATATATGTAAATATACGAGGAGCGCTATCATCATCCTGCTATTTTTCGCTGTTTTGGCCAGATGTCCGACCCAAGAGTATTTTACGTATTTACCATCAGGTATAGCTGCTACTTTTTGACTTTTTGGACGTTTGATGGTCGACAGCAACACATGAAAACCTAAGAACGGCTTCGCTTAATCTCTTTTATCATCTCTTTGATTCGCGTGTAGAACCGCAAAGTGTATCCCACCCTAACTCTAAGCACTTGACAGCGGTATCCCCAAAACACCAGACAGAGCAGTTTGGTTCTTCCTGTGCGGGGGTTATTGAATCGTTCTTTGGGCCACACCGAAGACGCTGGAGTTGCTCGCGGTGTAGTTTGTCAGTTCATGAGCGTGGCAGCTGCTTTCGTGTACCCCAGTACCCAGTACGTATTGCTCCAGCCCCTGCTATTTACGGAGGACCATAGTAAATAGAACCTACCGCATGCACAAAAACCTATATATTTAGCTATATATACTAACATCATTTGGTCCTATTTAATATGGTCTCCCGTCATAGAATGAACCGATAACTTTCCCCATTTTGGTACGAGTAGTTTGTCGCCCAAACGTGGATGCAGTTGAGGTGACGTGTACAGCAGCTGCAGCAGCAGCGGTGTTGGTCGCCGTCATCGGTCATGTGTCATGTGTGACTCATGAGCTCATGGGGGAGTGATGAGTGATGATTGGACAGACGGCCGCTTCTTTGATCGGTGATTGGTTCACCGATTGATCTCTGTCGGACGCCAACGGCGAATAGATCTTCGCTCTTGCCACTTTTCGCAACTCTAAATGGGTCGCGTCATCGTCGGCGCGCCACTTTTTAGCTTTTTTTTCCCAAATTTTCGTATCGTTCATGTACATACACGATACGTACCAAGTAGTCCCTGATTATAAGCACCGTTTTTATTGGATATGAATGTACGAAAGGTTCTTATATTTCGGGATAAAGTGGTATACATTATACGTACGAGATAGTCTCTTTTTTTGTTTTGGTATCATATCGAAAGTTTCGATAGATCGTTGTATATCGAAATATGGAACTTTCGATATGCCGGTATATATCGAGCGTGTTTAATGTTTTGTGTTTCAAAAAGCCCTACATCCCACCTATAATCTATAATACTCGTACGAGTAGCGTCCCCGTGTGTTGTGTGTTGTCTTCACATTAAACCGTTTTTGCCGCTCAACTACATCAAAATACCCAGTGTCTGTCCTGATTCTTAATGCTAGAGAAATACCTGGTACAAATTATGTGGTCACGGACTACTGTGAGAGAGAAAAAACAAACAAACAAACAAACGCAAATGAACCAAGTGAACTGCCAACGTACCGGGGACGAAAACACAACGACATAAGCCAAACCTGAAAAAGAACAACAAAAAGACACGCGCAGCGTGTTTTTCTCGTACTGATACCCATACTGAACGAAACCTTCGATGTGCGCATGATGTATCATGCCAGTACTGCTTACAGCCGGGCATTAATTACCTGTTGCGCTTTTGCGCTGGCGAAATGTTTGGGTCGGAATTGCGGTTTTGCGCAACAGGCGGAAGGCGTGTTGCGCTCAAGTCTCGGGGTGCGCATCATTTTTCGCCTCAGGCGAAAAAAATGTTGCGGGTGTCTTTTTCGCCTGAGGCTATATAGAAACATAATTGAGGCACCTTTTTACGTTCGCCGTCGGCGAAAAAAAATAAAAAAATGTCTTGAGCCGTATAAATGCACTTTTGTCAGGTGTTTTTCGGGCATATATCGCATTTTTAGCATTCAAAGAAATCTATTAGACCGAGTGTAACACCTGGGGTACGGTAATTCAACTCGTTCCTGATAATCGTAATATGTTCGAAGCATTTATAGAAGTATATTAGACTGAGTGTAGCACCTGGGATTCGTTAATTCAATACCTGGTATTATATGTACAATTCAGTAATACCTGGTATACTTGGTATAGTCTATAAGTAGTATAAAATATAGTCACGCGTAGTGGTACACGTGAATACCTGCTATGCACGAGGTGTCGGTATCATACCATACGCTTACAGCAGTACCAAAGATATATGCCATTTATCATGGTATCATACAAAATACTGTCAGACTGCTGTCTGCCGGAATCTGACCACTGCACTCCTGCTTGCTGCTCCTGTGTCGCCACCACCAACCCCCCCACGTCCTGTCGTGCCACCTAGAACTACTACCTTTTCGGCGAGCATCATGGCCCTACGACAAGTCGGCGCTGCGCAGATGCGAACGGCATTACGATTGGCGCGGACACACCGACAACAGACACAGCCGGGTGGGTGTGCGGCGGTGCACAACGCCTTTGCGCCTACTTTTTGTGCCAACAGCAGCAGCAGCAGCAGTAAAAGAATTAGCGGCAGCGCTGGGCGGAGATCGGCGAGCACGAGCAGCGGGTCTGAGGTGACGTCGTCAGGAAAGAGGCCCCTTAGCAGTAATGCCAGTGCCAACCCGGAAGTGGTTTCGGCGAGCGTTACGGACATGACGAGCAAGTTCGGTGACCCGTCTTTCTGGGAGGGGGAGTACTCCACGCAGGTGCGTTCTTGCTACTCGTATTGTACGTCGTACAAACTCAAGTGTTCGAAATCGCGCCAAGCAAAGTGCGATACGACTATTAATCTATTAATGATGCGATGAAATCGCCTTTTTGTTTTTCTGATGGAGATTGATTTCAAACGAAAAATATTATCGCGATTAATCGCGATCTACTCGTACGGACAAAAAAAGTGGTGCTACGAAGTAGCTACAGTAGCTACGAGTATACATGGCGAGACAACCGTCACAAAAAAAGAAGCAGTCGACCCGCGGCGCAACTGAACAGTTTGAAAACCAGGATGTTTGGTGAACGTTGGATTGAAGGATGGGCTGCATTTTGTCGGAGGAAAGACGAAAAAGGAAACAAAATGTTGTTGACCCATTCAAAACTCCAAAAACAATCCCACATTAATTCCAAGTAGTTTGTCCCCATATACGTGGGACCAGTTCTTAGAGGGTTAACGTCAATGTACCTCTTCGGACTTGTGTATCCTTTCCCTGCTAAGTGTACGTGTTCTTTAGGATTCTCTGATGGCTCTAGCACTTTTGTGACCACGGGCCGTGATCTTGCTAGATCAGACTATAGGGATTAGCAATTGAAACGAGTTTAATGTGAAGATAACAACAACAACAACAACGTCACTCCTGCAGTGTGGTACGGAGGGTTTCGGAGACGTTTTCATATTTCAAATATGTCGTGATCGCGGAAGATATTTTATCGACTGATTTGTATCGCGATTACATCGTGATCGCAAAACGTGATTTACAACACTGGCTACACGTGAAAACTCGGTCTGTTTCCCGCGCGATTTGTGCAGGGCACGCTGATCACTATTTATCTATTTATGCTCACAATTTCACGAGGACGTATGTATGTATGTATGAAGATGAGAGGCGATCATGACCCCGTTATGGATTACGGCGATTCATACATTATTTTCTTGTCATGGGCTAGATTATGGCAATGAGTTAATGTGAGATCGCCGCCACTACCAAAAACGCCCACCGGGCGGTGCTCGAAAGCACCCGAGGAAGTGCAGAACGGGACACCTAATAAGAAACAGGCCAATAAGAAGGCCAGCCTGAGATTTAGAGGGAAATCATTTATCCGGAAGTCGTATATTGAAATTAGTGCAGAAAGCACCCTCTCTCGAATAATAAATCCAGCCTGGACCAGATTTCCTGTTTCTTACGAGGTGCACGAGTACATAGAGTAAGTACCTGAATATATCCCGTAGAAATCACGAGGAAAACTCAGGGATGCACTTTAACGTGGATGGGAGTAAGAATGCACCGGTGCTACCGCAAACTTACCAATTGTGAGAAACATTCGCAAGAACCGCAACCTCGAAACCGTAAGGAGTTTTGGGTGTGGGGGGGGGGGAGGGGGGTGGAGATGATCTCTATTATCTCCGTCTGCGGGAAAATGAGCAATTCCTCGCCCTATATGTGGCAGCGTTATTTGTTGAGGGAAAAAAAAGTGATTCAAGAACCGCTTGAAAACAACCGAGAACGTTATTACGGAGGGCCATAGTAAATAGGACGTACGGTACATACTAAAACCTATATATTTACCCATTTTTACTGAAAACATTTGGTCCTATTTATTCTGGTCCTCCGTAATACGAGAACCGCGCAAAACTCGCAACCGATAAATGATATACATGCCTGGCAGAACAGGTAGATGGGCGAACAAAGTACACGGAAAGTTTTGTGGTTAGTGGGCGTGCAAAATGGCGAGGGCGTGGTTAATTTTGCGCCCGGCTTTCCTTTGCTTTCAGGGCTGCATACAAATGAGCCGCGTGCGTGCGTTGCAGTCCCGCCGCTTTCTGTTTTTTGTAGCGTCAAAGACGGGGGAACCGCGTGGGTTGGCGGAACATCATATTATATGCCCCCTGAGGGGCTGTTCTGCACAACACCAGGCGCGGTGAACTTGTGCAGTGTGTGGACGAGAAATAACCCAGCCCCTGTTTTTTTCTATATGATACATGTTTCGCACCCAGACGGCACTACGATACTATTGATAACTGTACGTCGTTGGTTGAGCCATTATGGAGGTCTGTGGACGTGTTTTGTTTATAGAGGGTGCGGAGTTGTGTAATTGTAGTTTTTTCCCGTGTTTTCCTGTTTGTTTTTCGCGAAAAGGCGAGCTTAACAACATTTTTTGCATTTTCGAAACTGCAGCAAACGTCGGACGGACATTGTTTTCGTCGCCTGTGTTGGTAGTTGCTCCTGGTGTCGTGGTATGTGAATATATACTCAGTACTCGTATATATACGGGAATATCCTCCGCCTTGTTTTTTTGTTGTTGTTTTGTTTCTTGTGGGGAAAATAACTACGGTGGCTTCAAAGGAGCCGCTATTAATGTATGAATAGCTCTAAACAAGCAAAACCCTTACTTTTTTTTGCGCACAAGGCAGCAACCGTACGAGTAGTGGTCTGTAAACACGTTTCCTTGTTGATCCGGATGGAAAACCGGAAGATGTTGTATACAAAAAAAAATGAAGCCTCGAAATCTCCCCTCTCCGCCCTATTATGGCCGGCCGACACTTTCGCGTCGAAGTTCTACCTCCCTCCCATGTTTTCGTTCGCCTGTTTGCTGCATGTATACTTCGTATATACCCTGGTAACCGTACAGTTCATTTTTTTTTCAAGTATGTATGGATGGCTTTTGTCCGCGATGATGGTGAGCAGTTGCAAAGGGGTCCATTGACATCCTTTTTTGCTATTAATACTGCAACAAATTTCCAACTCTAATGTCAAGCAGTTTGGCATCTCCAATGTGGGTGTGGTGCCAAAGCGGGGTTGGGAGTAGAACGTGTATATACTCGTATATATGACATGAGCACGTAGCGTTCACGAGTATATAGTGGGAATTTATTAATAGTAGGAGTTGGTCCGTTCTAATGCTGGCGTGGCTTTTAACGGTACATTTAGCCGATCGTATATATGTACGTATATGTAGCGATTCTCCGGCCTATTTTAGTATAATAAATCCGCAGGCAACACGCGGAGGAGGCGGGATGATTTAAGTGCCCGGGATGCTCTCCTGTTGTTCGTATATAGACTACACAAGAAAAGCAAGCGGAGGCGGGATGATTTAAGTGCCCGGGCTGCACTGCTGTTGTAGACTGCACAAGAAGAGCAACACCTGTTGATTTTCGTTGCTCCTGTTCCGGCAGGCATGCTGAGAGTTCTCCCCTCATTGCTTGGAGTCAGCTCGATGACTCAGTCTGATTGTCCGACGAGCTTGCGAAGCCCACCGCGTCACGCATAAGTCATGTTGCTCCGCCGCTCGCGTATTCTCTACGTACAGCTCACTGCATTGCAGCGTAGTATCTCTGTGTCGTAGTTTTGTGACCACACAACTGGTATCTCTCTAGGATGAAAAATCGGCAGATACTGGGTGTGCTGGATGTCGACGGGTAGAAAGGACTGGTTTAATGTGAAGAACACACACAGTAGTGGTCTGCACGGTTTTCGAGGCGCGTTGGCATTTCACTTGCTTTACCCATTCCTTTGCGCTTTTTTTTTTTCGTGTCGGTGTTCTTTCACTCTCTCGCAGCAGTCTGTGACCACATAATTTCGCTCTCTCTCGTAGGATTAGGAATCAGGACAGACACTGGGTGTACTGAGATGCAGTTGGGTAGAAAAAACGGTTCAATGCGAAGACAACACACATACCATGTAAAAATACCTGAAGAATATATTATTAATCAAAATAACCCCCTTGAAGGTAGCACAACGCGAAAAACATACTGGTACCAGGTATCGATCAGGCGGCGTATGTTTACTTTTTTTCGGGTTCGCTTATCGGAGGGTACCTTACTGGCTTGGCATTCGCCGCAGATATTTTTTTTTCTGGTGCTCCGTACCGCAAGCTCACGGAATCATGTTTTTTTTTCCCTCTTGTGTTGAACCCTTTCCCCCCGTTTTTATTTATTTATTTTTCTCTCCTCGCAGTACGACAGCCAGGAAGAGCTGCAGCCGTTCGAGTGGTTTCTGCCCTACGACGGGGGTCTTCGACAACACCTTCTTCCTTTCTTGGAGTCGATGACCTGCAGTCGGTGAGACACCGTCCAACGCACGGCGATCGTACACGGGTGCTGTTATTTTATTGCGCGCGGTTGCTTGACCGCCCTCTTCGCAGCAGCCGTGCCGTGCTGCGACGCCGGGACGGACAGACGGACCCGCCTAGGGGGAGCCGGTTTACAGGCGACGGCCACCACGCGCCTCTCCCGCGTGCTCGAGTGACAAGTAGCCGTCGCTGATGGTATATTATAGTTATTTCCCTCCCACCACGACTACGGCAATGCATAAAAATGAAGGAACCCCCCCCCCCCCTCCTTCTTGAAAAGGAAGTGGTGGCTCATTGGTAAAATGACTAAGGCAAGCAACAAATGAGTACGCCCCCTTCCCCAACCACACCCCTCTCTGCGTCCTGTATATCCCCACCCGACCCGACCCGACCCCGTGTCATCAGCCTGCTCCATGTGGGATGCGGCACGAGCGAGGTCGGACCCAAGCTCGCCACGGAGCCGGACCTGGAGCTCCACGTGACCGACGCGGACAGCAGCCCTAGCGCCGTTCGGATCATGAAGCGGCGCCACGCGAGTCTCAATAACTACACCTGCCACCAAACGGACGTGCTCAACCTTCCCTTCCCGGAGGAAAGCTTCGACGCCGTCGTGGACAAGGGCACGCTGGACGCGCTGTTGTGTCGCAACGTGGAGGACGCGCAGCAGATGGCAACGGAGATGCACCGGGTTCTCACCAAGGGTGGCGTTTTTGTGCAGGTAAGGTGGAGGGGGGGTGGGTACTCATGACATGCATGGCCGCAGTCGTATGGCCATAGACCTTTGCATCCCTTCAATGCCGGGGCGGAGCACGTCTAGTTTTCACCGACCAGACAGGGGAGGGGGGGGGGGGGGATATTATTTGTTTCATGCATGGCCGTAGTCGCATATACGACCCTAGACCCTCGCATTTCTACGATGCCGGGACGGAGCACGTCGGGTTTTGACCGACTAGGCAGGCATTGCTTGCACGAGAAGGGAACTCCATTTTCCATTGCGCCGAGCTTCTTAGTGTCTGAGTCTGATCAGTTTTGCGGATGATTTTGGTTGGGCCTTTCCTGTGGGTTTTATAGAGAGGTAAATGAGGGGGGGGGATGACGATGGTTCTAGTCCGTTTTTCCCGGTTTCAGCTGCACCCACGTTTCGGGGACAAGCTATTACAGGAGGCCGTACTCGTAGTAATACATAGTCATCAAAACCCACGATTGATCCAAAAACAATTTATTCCCCCATGTTTACCAACGATATTTTTGGTTCTGGTTACTCTTGATACCTGGTACATGGGTTCCTCCGTAATAATTGGAGTTGGAGTCTGATCGTTCTTGCAGTAGTCGTTGAAGTACTTGCTGTCGTTCTCATGAAACCGTGAAGTACTTGTTGCCGTTCTCATTAAACCGTTGAAGTACTTGTCGTCATTCTCAATAAACCGTTGAAGTAGTTGTTGTCAATCTCATTAAACCGTTGAAGTTATCATTAAACCGTTGAAGCACTTGTTGTCATTCTCATTAAACCATTGAAGTACTTGTTGTCGTTCTCATTAAACCGTTGAAGTATCTGTTGTCGTTCTCATTAAACCGTTGAAGCACTTGTCGTCATTCTCATTAAACGGTTGAAGTACCTGTTGTCGTTCTCATTAAACCGTTGAAGTACTTGTTGTCGTTCTCATTAAACCGTTGAAGTTCCTGTTGTCGTTCTCATTAAGCCGTGAAGTACTTGTGGTCGTTCTCATCATAAACCTATCACCATAGTTTTTTGTCCGTAGTCACAACGACAGGCAGGTTCCATAATTTCGGTGGCGATCCTGATGTTGTCACGTTTGTTTTTGCTCATTTCCCTGTATTCTAGCCCGTCTGTCACAAAGTAAAGGTTGGAGCCCTTCCTCTCGAACGCAAACAGCAACAGCAACAACACCATTAACGAGAATCCGCGCCTCTGCCTACTGTACGTGAACAACAGATAACGACGGAAGACCCCGAGGCTCGATTGGAGCTGTTGACAAAACCTTTGATCGAGCAGCACGAGCCGTGGTCGCGCTCTTTGTTCAAGGAGATCGGGGAGGGGGCCAACGCGACCTACTTCATGTACGTCCTCGTCAAGTAGTTTCCTCGGCGTTACCCGACGGAGGCCGCAAAGGGCGCGGGGAGCGGGGTCGCTTCCTGTCGTTCCGAGCGGCGTTTCCCTATAACGGGGACACGGTCCATGCGTCCCCGCTCTATTAACTCAGACCGTGTCTACGTAAAATACTGGGATGTGGTGTTTGAGATAGACGGGCGACAGGGGGCGCGTGGCTATGCTCAACACGCAAGGGGGGGAAGGGGTGTACTGCTGGGGGGATATAGTTTAGTAACCCGTTAGATAAGCGGTTGGTTTTGCTTGCGATGGCTGTTGTGGCTTCGCGGCAGGGTGGCTAGCCTTAGCCCCTTTATTACTGCAGCCAACATTTGGGGACACTATGGGGACACACTATAATAGTAAAATTTATAGAGTGCGGTTACTTTTTGTCGCGCGACGAATCGCTCCTCGACGATTATGACCGGGCCAGGTCCTTAAAAGGGGAGCAAATGCTTTTGTTGGCTTCATCTGGCCTTATATCGATGCAGCGAAGCGAACCGTACTTGTTTACTTGGTTGTGTGATAACACAAAATGTGCTACTGCTGTACGTGGGCGTTCGACAACGTTGAAGGCGTTTTGGGACCGTTTTCCCCCCCAAATTTCCTATTCCGGGCCGGCGTTACTGTCTGATTGTTACATATCGTAGTTCTGTCCCTGAAAGTCACACGCCTTAGGTTTGATGCTGGAAAAATTGAGTCACCCGTGGGTCATCGGTGTTGTTTTGCGCGGGACGAGTTTTCGGTACTGCTCCCTTAAGGAGAATCGCGCGGCTTGTTGGTGTGTGGCGTATATATCAGCTCGGTGCTGATGTGCACGCGATAAGAGGCCCACTCGCAGATGTCGAGCCAATATACAGTAATCCAACAGAGGCGAGCCCGGTAACGGTTGCGTTGCTGGCTAGGGGGGGTTTCAGTGCTTTGTTCCGTCCAGCGGTTTTACGCACTCCTCTTTTCGGCGGTAGGTTTTTGCCACGCCTCTTGTGGAACTCCCCCGTTACCGCGCGCTGCTTGGTCTTTTTGCGTTTCTTGACTCGTGCTCGGCGACAATGTTCGCCCCCACAGCGATACTTGTAATTTCCGGTGGTTTATTTTTTGGTTTGCCCACGAATTACCTATTTTATGTTTTAGCTTTTTTCGCTGTGCCTTTTTCTTTTTCTTTTTTATTTGCCGACAACGTGTAGTCGAGACGGCTATATACTCGGGCGCTAGGCGCACAGACGTTTTGAAGCCAAAAAAAAAAAATGCGATGTGTGTGCATGCTGTATTTGCTGTGTGGGGTATTGGGGGCGGATCTGTTTTAACGCTTTTTCTTGGTTATTATTCTTAAGTGTAGTGGCCGCTGCTTCCCTAGATTACGACTCTAAAAACTGCTGTGTGTCGTGAAGAGACGGGGCTGCCATGTGCCACCGGTTTTTTTCGAAGCTCGTTGGTTCAGCCCTCAAGTCTTAGTGCGGGGGGTGGATCGGGTGGGTACAATCAGGCGGTATTTCATGCCGACAGTTCCGAGAGCTCCGTCTCGAAAAGGGTGCGTGGTCAATGGTCAAATGACTAAGGCAAACTACGAAAGGAGTCCCCCCCCCCCCCCCCCCCCACCCTGTTCTCGTCACAAACCTCTCTTGTTGCTCGGAAACATGGGAACCCCCTAACCTCCATTTTAGCAGCTCTTCGTTTTTTTTCGTTACATTGGCTAATGCACGACAAAAGTGTGTTTTTTCCCGGCGCGAATTACGCTTTTAGCTGTACCAGGTGAAAGTTTCATCTCTCGTTTTATTTTCAGTCAATCGGAGTCCTGGGTACTACCGACGAAGGAGTATATACCGACGAAAATAGATGGCGCGGTTCTGGGTTCATTCGGAGCTTAGACACGCACCATAAATGTGTGGTTGGGTTGCGCCCTCGTGGGTGTGACTTCGGTAGACAGGGTTGGTCGTGTTCGGTCGCTGCACGCCGGTGTATAGGCGGTGGGGGGGTTTCCCGATCACACCGCTGCGACTGGGCTGTAAGTATCAGGGTCGGGGAGGGGGTGGGGTGGCGCATGCCGCACATCGTTCGTTGCGGAGGTATGATAGCTCTCAGGAGCGCAGGGCAGGTGCTATAGAGGACAGATTGATGGTTGACTGCCACGATCATGAAATGTGCTTGGCTTCTGTTCGGGTATCTTGGTCGGTATACCTTGGGCAGGTGGTACAGCACAGGCTTCTTGCGCTGGTGGTGGTCAAGCTATACCCGGCTGGCGTTTGGAATCAAAGATGTTTCATGTTGAAAAGTGCCGCTTGCGGGCGGAAAGGCTGAAGAAGAGAGGAAGAAACAGGAGGAGAAACAAGAGTGAGAGGGTGTGCGTGCGCTTGCTTGGCCGTCCTCGATCAACTCAGATCTGCCAAGGGTATACCAACCAGATATCCGAAGGGAAATACATGTGGCTGTGTGACGCCGTCGGCATTGATTTGGAGCAGAAGGGCGTGAAGCATAATTCATCGTGCATACAAGCATCTATCTGCTTTCTGCTTTAACTCGACGTGAAACTATGTGTCGGCACGCCCCTCGATTATCCGTTTTATGTTTTGATGCACGCGCTGCGCTTCGGTATATCACCAGCCAAGCAGTTCGTCGTAAGTTGTATTAATAGTAGGGGAGCCAGCAGTTGTACTACCAAGCTCGAGTTCCTTCCTGGTGAAAGTATTCGTCTATCATACACGCTAGAGTCCACGATGCACTCCTCATTCACTGCTCTCCCTGGCTCTCCAGGTATTTTCAGTCCGATCGTCGAGAGCAGCAGTACACAACGTACAGTATTAGTATTCAGCAGAGCTTTGCAGCAAATAATCAATCACTGCCTGTTGCTTCGACCAGGGATGTGGGTGCACATCATATCGGATACTGGGGAATGTGCCCCCCTCCCCACGGCGGCGGGGCCGTACTATTTAACACCATGGATTACTATGCAATGCCCATTCCCTTCTACTTTCCCAGAAGAAGAAACTGAGACTTGGAGTAACAAACTTGGGTCCTCTAATAATATCTCCTGACTAAGTAAGGTGGGCACCACCCTCCTGGTCGTGTGATACTCACCGTACAGATCCCACCCAAGAAACCTGTGCTAGATCAGGCAGATGATCAGATGATAGAAGACCAAAAGAAAAAAGAAAAAAAAGTGCAGCATCAAACATGACAATACATACATACCTGTACTCGTACATACATACAGCACAGCAGTTTCACACACATCACGTACAAGCATATACCGCTACAGTTCCTATAACCCGATACCCAGCAAGCGGTCATAGCCGACGGGGCGAGTGGCTGTCCATGGAGTACAACCGTACAATCTCGTCTTCCGAAGAAGGCCCACAGGAGACTCAAGATAAGTACGAGTACAAACACCAGGTATAATATTGATACTTGCTCATACAAAAACGACACACAAAAAATATCATTTATTGTCCCCGATCCCCTACCAAGAAACGCTTCTATATAAACTGAAATCCCAGTTCAAATATCAACAACCTCCGGCAAAAACGCAGCAAGCAAGCAATAGCCGCAAACAGTATTTAACCATATTGCAGCATTGCAGCAGCACAGCATGGACGAGGCTGAGGCTGAGGCCTTGCCAATGGAGAGCCCGTCTCCGGTGCGCGGTGATAAAGGGGGTCGTGCCGGGCTTCTTAGGTTGGTGACCGTGAAAAAACCTAGTAGAAGCCAAGCTGGGATGCAAGTAGAATGCAACCTGTGCCAGCACTCGATGGCCGGCACGAACGAGAGAATGGCGGCCCACTTTGCTGGGTTGAAAGGGCACTCGGTGATCTTGTGCAGCAACTCTACTCCTGATGCCATCGCTCTTGGCAATATGGTTCTGTCGGGGTTGGAGGTCAAGCGGAATTCGGCGACGAAACGGGCCCGGAAATCGGAGGCGGCGGATTCCAGCAAACGTTGGCGGGATGGCGGAGGCTCTGGGAAGGCGGGAGCTCATAGCAGCAGGTGCGCCCACTGCCTACAACGTGCAAGCGTGTAAATGCGTATTCGTAAGCATGTGAAGGTGCTATGCATGAGGATGAGGGTGCAATGCAAGGTGCAAGCTCAAAGCTGCTATTAATATTGACCTCCCCAGGAGTGAAGTTAGAACCAGCTGGCCTTTCCGACTGGAAAACCTTACGACCCACGGACGGAGCTTCAGAACAGGTCGCACTCGGGTCGCAGTGTATTCGTGTACTGCTGTACGAGAGTACGAGTACGAGTAGACTACGTACAGCAGTCTTACGTGTGTGTCCTTCGAACTGCAGAGATAGAGACAACAGTCCCCCAGACAACATCCTGCAGTACATACGTATATGTGATGCAGATAGACATGACACATTTATTCCACGCCGAGCTTGCAAGGCGTTCGCCCGCATGATCATGGCCAGCAGAGCCAGACTTGATACAGCCTCTGTGGCATGAACCACTACCATGACGGTGACACCCTTAGCACCTTCTATTTGGAGTAGGAACGGTGCTCCGTCTCGAAAGGTATGCGTGGTCAATCGCCAAATTACTGAGGCAAGCAACGAATGAGTACGCCTTCCCCCCCCCTCCGTCTCTAAAGGGATGCGTGGTCAATGGTCGAATGACTAAGGCGAGCAACAAATAAGTAACCCCCCCCCCCCACCCACCCCCAACCTTCTCACCTTCTTTCCCTGCGAGTGCGAGCATTGAACCTTCGCTTTCAGAAGCTCGTCGCCCCCCCCCCCACCTCCCCCCCGGACTGGGTTCGACGGCCGGTGTCGCGGTTGGTTATACATCTTCGTGTGTCACTCTATGTCGCCTCATCCGCTCTCCTCCTCTCGGTGTAGTGCCCATCTCCTCATGAAGACCTCCGCTCTCCGCCCCGTTCTCGAATCAGACCACCGGGCGGCGAGACCCTGACCTCCTTCTGTGCCGCTTCGCGCTGTGCACCCTTCGACCTTTTGGTGCCGCGGTCTCGGAGTAATGACTGCTGTACCAGTAGACTACGTGCAGTATATACGAAGTGGTACTGCTGTGCCCGGTATTTAGCATGTTTCGAGAGAGCAATCGGTGAAGCGCTGCTTGCTGTCGTTCGCGGGCCTTGCCTACACTTTTATCACTCTGCCCGAAGCACCGTAACTGCACTCCTTGTAGATAGGTCGCTTTTTTGGCACCTCGTCAACTCTTTCTCGTCCCGTGCCTTGCGGTGTACGTATATACTATTACGGGGGACCATAATAAATACCAGATAGGACCTGCGGTTCACACTAAAAACGATACATTTACGCTTTTTTACTACAGTAACAATGTTTGGTCCTATTTACTATGGTCGCCCGTAATAGCCCGTACCACCAACCATCTCCCCAGACATCGCCACCCACCCACCCTGGTCGACGGGCGCTTCTCTCCCACGCGTGCAACGAAGCCCGCGAACCGCAGCTGCTTTCTCCCGTCTGCACCGCCGCCGTCGCCGTCTCGTGTGCTTTCGCAGCATGCTGTTTTGACCAGCGCGTCGGGACAGGGTTTGGTGCAGCGCGCTTCCGTTTTCACCAGCCGAGCCGATGCATCTCAATCCAACCGATGGCATCGTAAGGGCAGGGGGTGGCGGGCTTGCCTTCAGCTCGCGGTCTACTCTTCAGGCCTTAATATACTGGTTGTTGTGAGTCTGCACGGTGTCACGACTATGCGATAACTAATCGGTAGGCGCCGTCAGCTAACTAACTGACTTTCGTCGGCAAGTCAGCTGGCGAATCCATCTGATGGCCAGCCGGCTTGCCGACTTAAATCAGACGAACGAAGCGAGCCAAATCAGCCCCCCCCCCTACCCCCCCCTCCTATGGTCATATGACTACGGCCGTGCACAACATGAGTACACCCCCCCTACCCCCCCCTCCCGGCCAAGGGGGCTCCGCCCCCAAAAAAAGAAAAAAGCATCCCGCATTCAACAATCCTTCCTACGTACAAGTATGGAAACCCAATAAGTCGGATAGTCGGCACCTCCGGGAAACGACTATTAATATAAACTATTCCGGGGGGGCATAGTAAATAGGACCTACGGTACACAAAAAAACTACCTGGTATATATTTACCTATTTTTTCTTAACAATACTTGGTCCTATTTACTAGTGTTTACTATGGTCCCCGGTAATAGTGGGCGACTTAAGTCGTGCCGCCTCGCAGCTTTACCGCTGTCTTTACAACCCCGACTTGACAAAATGTGCAAGGAACAGGCGGTAGTATAATATACAGTAGTGACGCGGATGCCAAGCCCCATCACGGCCGTCGAGCGCTTCTTAAGTCCCAATCACCCCTTCGCAAGCTATCATCAATCAATCAATCAATCATCTATAACGAACACGACGACGCCGCCCAATTTTCTCCGCCTTTTAGTTTACACCCCCGACAACAACAATTATAAAGAAATAAACCAGCAGCGGTGGCGGTGGTGGTGGTGGTGGTGGTGCCGTGGGTGTAAAAAGCCCGATCACGACCGTCGAGCGCTTCTTGAGTCCCACCCCTTCTCAAGCTTTAAGTTCCACCCCTCCCCAAGCCTCCATTAACATTAGCTTCGTCGTCATTATCAATAAATACCGTGTCATGTATCGACGACACAGCCGCCGCCGCCGCCCGAATTGCTCCGCTTTTATTTTCACAGCCTGGAAAAAAAAAGTCCCAGTTAGTTTTTTTTTTCAAACAGCAGAGAGTCCCACCCCTTCCCAAGCTATCATCAGCACCATCGTCATCATCATCACCCATCATCATCATCATCATCATCATCATCATCATCATTGTCACCATCACCACGATCATCATCATCATCATCATCATCGTTATAATTTAACGACGACACCGCCGCCGCCCGAATTTTCTCCGTATTTTCCTTCACAACCCAACAAAAAAACACTCAATGCACACATTTTTATAAAACAGCAGCGGTGGTGGTGGTGGTGGTGATGGTGCCTCGGCTGTAACGTCGAATCACGACCATCGAGCGCTTATTTCCTCATGTCGCAACCAACCCTTCCCAAGCTACCATCAAATCAATCAATCATCATCATAATCATTTAACGACGAATGCACCGCCGCCGCCGCCGCCCCCGCCCCCGCCCGAACTGCTCGTCTCCGCCTTTTCGTTTTCAACCCGGCCAACAAAAAAAAAATGCAGCAGCGGTAGTAGTGGTGGTGGTGGTGGTTGTGGTGGTGGTGGCGGCGGCGGTCCTGCAGGCGTAACGGCCGTGCCGCGGTTGTCGGTGGCGGAGATGACCTACACGCCAGAGAGCAAGGTAGAGATATCGGCCTCGGCAGTGGGCGAGGCGGACACGTGGGAGGGGGACACGCTCGTGCTGCTGGCGTTCCAGCAGGAAGACAAGGAGGCTTTCGCTGTTATCGCGGGGGCGGGGGCGGCGGCGGTTGACGAGAAGCTGGGGGGACCGGCGCTGGACATGGTTGTCTTGGAGGCGTTTAAGGTGTTTGACAGGGGGCGAGGGGGGGGTGGGGGGGGGGGAGGGGGGGGGGGGGGGGGGACAGGGGAGGTGGGTGTAAGGGGGATAGGGGGGTGCAGGGACAGGGGGTGGAGGGGGAGTGGTGGTTAGTTGCCACAGCGCGTTAAACCTTTTTGCTATAGTGTAAAATTTTGCTGCACATGAGATTAGTTTCTATACGCAACTCCTGGTTATTCAGAGATAGTTTGTCGACTAAAAAATTGGTGGCAGTTTTTAACTGGGGTTGAGGTTTGTTTTAGTCATTTGTGTTTGAAATTGTATTGAAACGGTTTGAGTTAGTAAAGAGGGAGGGGGGGGAGCTAGGAGGGGGGGGGGGGGGGGGGGGGCGTATCGCATGAAGAAGACCGTCATTGGGGTTGTGCCTGGAAGGGGTCTGACAAGTTCAATTGTGTGGGGTAAATCCTGAAAGGATGGTGGATTGAGCGATTGGTTTGCGCAGTCGGGGGTGGGTGAGATAATGGTATCATGGCGAAGCAGGTTGGACAGCGTCAACGTTGTTGGCTGATTCTCGTAAACGGATGGATGGATGGGTGGATGGGTGGATGGGTGGGTGGATCGATCGTTCGATGGATGGATGGATGGATGGATGGATGGGTGGGTGGATGGATGGATGGATTAATGGGTGGATGGATGGATGGGTGGATGGATGGGTGGATGGATGGATGGATGGATGGGTGAATGAGTGGTTGGTACGTGTGATTGGATCGTTTCTTGCCGACAGGACGGATCGAGTCGAAAGCCCAAAATACGGTGCTCTTAAGTAAACCTGATGACAGTAACATGCTGTGGACCTGTCTCTCGCCCTCGCTTGGTCTGCAGCAGTACGAGACTGTGTACGTAGCGTGCTTTGAGAGACAACAGATCCCAGAGCATTCTTCTTCTGTTCGCTTTATTGTTTTGGCGGAGAGGTGACGTACACAAGACCTCTCGAAACGCCGCTTGCACCGCAACAGTCGACGTGCGTCGAACACATTCACTACGAGTACTGTAGAAGCATTATCCAACTCTTGCTATAACTACGTCCAAGCAGTGTCTCTCAACAATGACGATACAGTTGGTGTTTGCGTGGAACGTGTTATCTTGGGAAGAGGAAGAACGAAGGTTTTCTCCTTACGTAGGCGGTACGTATACTATGGTGGCGTTACTACATGTAACTGCTGTTACTTTTAATCGCTGCCCAGCAGCTATAGCCGCTACCCATCGGCATGCATTCGGCAAACATACCTATAGTGGCGCTTCTCGCTGTTGCTGCTGCTGTGCACCATGCTGTCTTTGTTTTGTCCATCCTTATATCCCCAACCCTGCCAGTTACCCCCCGTCCCACCCCCCCTTGCGACGAACAAAAGCGAGTAGAACTCACATACTTAAGTGGGAGAATGTGAAATGTGCAAGGAGGAACGGGGTGTGTGTTTAGACGAGATGAGGATAATAGACGATGTGACATGGAGAAGTTTGGTACACTAGATAATAGCGAGAAAACGATCGCTATCCTAGGAGATAGATGGTGGCCACAAGCAGCGCAACAGGAAGGTGGTAAGATAAGCAAAAACTCTCTGTGTAATATACCTGGTATGGAAACAACGCAATGAGCGGCCAACCGTTCGAGGTGTCTCTATTAGGAGTAGGAACGAGTGCTCCGTCTCGAAAAGGATGCGTGGTCAATGGTCAAATTACCGACGCTGGCAACAAATGAGTACCCCCCCCCCGCGCCCCTGAACCCCCCCCCCCAAATCTCTATAATATTTTATATATTTATAGGTTGAGTTGGCGTCGGTTGGTAATGACGCTGTAAAACACGCCTCTCACTGCGTGAGGTCGACAACCAGGGTACCGTTTTTTTTTTTTTAGCGGTCACCCATACTGGCGGTCTTGTTAGATCATTTGTGCGGGGTTGATAACCTCATCTCTGCACAAGGGGAATGATCGTATCACGTAGTGTGTATATGGTAAGGCATCCACGAGGCAGATACGTACGAGTAGTGATACCCATTGCTGTCTCTGGAAGTGGCCACACCAGAAATTAAATCGATTCATTGGAGGCTGTCGTCCATATGCAAGTCCGCCTCACAGGCGGTTCTTAGCAGGATGCAGCTCACCCTCCATGCGACTCGCCCAATACCTCACGGCGCTTCGCGCTTGGTGCAAGCAATGTCTGCCTGGTTGGTGAAAACCCAACGTGTTAAGTCCGCGTCACAGGCGGTTCTTAGCAGGATGCAGTTCACCCTCCATGCGACTCGCCCAATACCTCACGGCGCTTCGCGCTTGATGCAAGCAATGTCTGCCTGGTTGGTGAAAAGCCAACGTGCTCCGTCCCGGCATCGTAGGGATGCGAGGGTCTATGGTCATACGACTACGGCCGCGCACGACATGAGTACACCCCCCCCCCCCCCCCACCCCTGCCTGGTTGGTGAAAACCCAACGTG
Source organism: Saccharina japonica (assembly GCA_008828725.1). Lineage (NCBI taxonomy): Eukaryota > Phaeophyceae > Laminariales > Laminariaceae > Saccharina > Saccharina japonica. The sequence goes on from MEHQ01000768.1 coordinate 47,989, forward strand.
CTCCGTCCCGTCATGTAGGGATGCGCGGGTCTATGGTCATACGACTACGACCGTGCACGACATGAGTACACCTGCCCGCCCCCCCCCGCCCCTCCCCATGGTCCAAACAACTCTTAAACGCACCCCTCCCCCGCAATAATAACGCCTCACCCCACGCTGTAAAACACGCCACTCGCTGCGTGAGCTAGACAACCAGGGTGCCGTTTGTTGTTGTTGTTTTTTTTTTTTTGGCGGTCACCAAAGCTGGCGGTCGAGTAGATCATTTGTGCGGGGTGGAGAACCTTTGCTCCGCACAAGGGGAATGGTCGTATCACGTAGTGTTAATATGGTAAGGCATCCGCGAGGCAGTTACATAGTAAAACCCATTGCTGTCTCCGGAAGTGGCCACACCAGAAATTAAATTAACTCATTGAAGCTGTCGTCCATATGCAAGTCCGCCTCAGAGGCGGTTCTTAGCAGGATGCAGCTCACCCTCCATGCGACTCGCCCAATACCTCACGGCGCTTCGCGCTTGGTGCAAGCAATGTCTGCCTGGTTGGTGAAAACCCAACGTGCTCCGTCCCGGCATTGTAGGGATGCGAGGGTCTATGGTCATATGACTACGGCCGTGCACGACATGAGTACACCCCCCACCCCCCCTCCCCCCGCGCGCCACGGCCCGTGATCGCCCCCCAACCCTGGAACGCCACTCAACCACAACAGGCCTTGGTGTTGCTCTCACTCTTTACCAATGAATTTGCCGACTGCAGCGTAACTACTGTCTGATGTGCTGTCTGTACAAAAACACACGGTAGGCGTGGGAACAAGATGGAGCACGCAGCTGCTGTCTGAAGTGCTGCCAGAATGACAGTCCGCGGGCACACAGTGAAACAGAACAGCCAACCAAAGCCACCACGTCAACTGACAGTTACCCGAATCTATCCTGAACGTCTGCGATAGGCACAGCAATATAAACATCGACACTGATTAGGAATCGTTCCACATTAAAGGGGTCTTCCACGATGCAGGCACACAATTATGGCACCCGGGGTATCCGCGCCATCTCTGCCGCGTCTCTCTACAAAACCAGTGACGTCATCCACACAGACCCAATACCAACATTCAGGGGAAAAAACGAAATAACAAAAATAATGTTTGTCCGTGCGCCACGGGTCGATGTTCTCCGTAGGCTCCGGTGTCGCTGCTCCGGCGCGCTTCCGGCGCCGCTGCTCGGGCGCGCTGCTCCGGTGCCGATCTGGCCAGTCCTAGCACGACCACACTCGACCCACTCTGTCCGTACACGCAAGAGAGGTGTCCTTCCCAGTCGGTTCCTCGCTTTCTCTCTCGTTGCACTCAGGGTGCTTGGTCTGGAAACGACAAATTGTCGCGCCGAAGGGGTCAACCAGCCCAATCTTCAGCTCGTCGCTACACGTTCCCTCCTCCTTTGATGGCTAAGCCAGGTGACTAAGACAGTACAGCTCCCTCTAGCAAACACCTAGGGCCGTGTACGTAGTCTCCGTCCACCTTCCTGATGGCGTCTGCCCCCGCGCACAAAAATGAGATGGACATTGCTGTCTACACCAACGGCCAAAAAGGCCCGTGCGTCTGAACGTTTGTGCCTGACGCACCAGTGCCGACCCAGCTTCACCGCTGTGCACGCTTCGCGGCGAGTGCACAGCAGCAAGAAGGTGTCGGTCCGCTTGAGGGTGAGTCTAGCCTTGCTCGCTAGGAAGACCCCCCCCTCACTATGTACCATGCCAAAGAAAAAGCCTTGCCGGGGCAGCGAGGCGAAGAAGGTACCAGGTACCTTGGATACTATGATAAAATTATCATATTAATACGGAGGACCATAGTGAATAGGACCACATATTATTAGTAAAAATAGTTAAATATTTAGGCTTTTGTGTGTACCGTAGGTCCTATTTACTATGTTCCTCCGTAATACAAGGTTTCTGTGCCAACGCGTCCTTCGAACCCTGGCAGCCACGATTAATACCAAGCAAGGTCTTGTGGAGTCGCTACATTGAGCGGTTTCCGCACTAACCCTAAAAAGCAGTTACTACCCCTATTAACAAGGTATTGGTTGTGGTTTGGATATCGAGTCGGATTCGTCGTAGACTTTTGAGGAGTTATATATGGATGGTGGCTTTTATGATGTGGCGAAAAGGGACCGTCAGGTTGAGTGGCGGGAATTATATTCCTCCGCTTCCTGATACGATGTGGCGCAAGCGAAAGCATCAATCATTGTACTTACTGTAATAATCGATACCTGTGTGTTCTTCCTAAGCTGTGTGCTCTCCTCTTGAACATCCTCGACTGGTACTCTTGAGCCCAGACACTTCCAATACGCTAGCGCACTAGAGGTATCTGGCTAGGGCAGCTATCGGTCAGCCCTGTGTGGGTTGGGCAGTCTTGAGATGGAAGGTAATGATGGTGAAGAAATCATCCAGGTGAGCGAGGAGCACCTCGCTATGCTGGAAGAGATCCGCGTCTTGAAGAAGGCTGCCCGAGAGAAGGAGATCAGCGACGAGAGGGACGCGCTACTGGCTGCTTCACGGGTCGCGGGGGAGACGGGAGCAGCGCTGAGCGTGTCAGCAGCTGCGACATCTGGGCAGGAGGCGACGACATCAGGGCAGGATGCCCAAACAGGCACGTCCCATGGAATTTCCTTGTCTCGCCCAGTGTTATCTCAGTCTCGTCCGCTAAAGTTTGTCGAAGAAGCCGTGTTTTACTCGATGTGGCGCATTAAGATGATGGCCTATTTTGGGGGTTTCGGTTGCTTGTATGTTGTCAAGCCCACTGATTGCCCTGTGATGGTTGGGGACATCAACGTGTCCGAGGAGGAGCTGACCGGAAGGCACTCCCCTCAAGAGATCAAGGATGCCAGATTGGTGTACAGTTTATTGATGGAGTCGATGACCGGGTACCCTACGGTACAGTTCGACATGCAGAGAGCGAAATCCCCCAGCGGCACGTGGCAGGCGTTGGAGGACTTTTACATGCCGAAAACTCGCGAAGCAAAACATAGGCTTAAATTGGAGTTTGAGACGATACGTATGATAGAAGACGAGGACCCTATTAACTTTCTTGGTAGGGTTGACAAGGCGGCAGACAAGCTGGTACTGCTAAGAGATGCCAAAAGTGAGAAAAATGCCAACCACCACATCGTCCAAAATATCTCTTCGCTGTTCGCTATCCAAAAGATGTCCATTCTCTCCCGCCCCGGTATCCCTCGCTCTGAGATCAATGAGATCATCCGAGGTTCCTACACTGATGACAAGGTGGAAAAGGACCTGGTACACAGGGTCTTGGTGGTGCAAGGGTCGGTGGACTCGCTCGCTCTGTACGTCGGTGGTGGTGGGGGTGGCGGAGGAGGAGGAGCAGGAGGAGGAGGAGGAGGAGGGGGAGCGGGGAAGGATGCAAGGGCGTGCGGGGGGCGGGGGGTAGGACGGAGGTTGGGGGGCGGGTGGGGTGAGTGGAAAAGGCCGGAAGGGGAACGGTTCAAGGGTTCGCAGCAGCAACAGCAGCAGCAGCAGGAGCAGCAGCAGCAAGCCTCGCTCTGGATGCACCAGCCACAGCAGCAGCAGAAGCAAGCGCCGCTCTGGATGCAGCAGCCGCAGCAGCAGCCACAACAGCAGCAGCCACAGCAGCAGCAACAACAGCAGCAACAGCAGCAGCAGAAGCAGAAGCAGAGCGGGGGCGGAAGCGGTATGCCAGTGCCGGGGGCCATCAAAGGCCCTCAATGGCGTTGGGATGTCGCGTCCACCCGTTATCTTTGGGACGATACAGGTCCCAACCCGTTCCGCACGGGGTGGCAGGTTCCTCCGATGGACTAGGCCCCTACGCAGCTGCCGCAAGGGCAGCTACCGTAGGCACCACCCCCGCCGGTGATGGCGAGCTGGGGTGCACGGCAGGGTGCTGCCGGACCTCGGTTGTGCTTTCGTTGCAACCAGCCGGGCCACTTCATTGCACAGTGCCCGCATGAGCTTCAAGCGCAACGACATGCGAACACCGCCCGCCCTTTACCACCCCCGTCAGTGTACTATGGTGGATTCACCTCGCCGATCTGCGACGGCCGCGGTGGCTATTTTCCGGGCGCTGCCCCCGCTGCCATCCCGTCTGCTGCCTTTCCGACCAGTTTTCCCCCCGAGCCCGAGGGTAGTGACTACAGCAGTGCTCCTACGTTCGACACCCATCTTCTCACCGCGCAGTTAGCGCGCCAAGGCAAGTATGAGTGTAATTCTGGTTTTAAGTCTGGTAGTTTCGTTTCTGGTGATGTGAAGTGTGGGTTGCGGATTCGGGTGCAACTTACCACGTTACAGGTGATCCCACTTTTATGTTTGAGTGTAAGCCACACCCCGTAGGTAGGGATACCCTGTTGGTAGGTGACATGAGGTCGATGCAGGTAGAGTGTTTTGGGAAGCTGAGCGTGGTGATGCACAGTGCCGGGGGGGGTTTAGACGTGGTCTTGATTAACGTTGCTTATGTCCCTGTTTTAAGTTCCACCTGCTTTCACTGCACGAGGTTACGTCCAAGTGTGGCGCGACGATGGATTCTTCTGGTGTGCACCTTATGGGTGGCCGTTTGACTTTTTCCCGTGGGGCCTCGGGCTCGTATGTGAAAGCCAACAGAGTGAAGCCTGGCTCGTTTATCGCAGCTGCTGTTTTGTCCCCTGGCAAGATGCAGGCGACCGATATTAACTATCTCCACGTTACTCTTGCCCACTCACACAAATAACTTTACGAGCAACTGCACGCCAATTAGGCGTGAGAGTGACTGGGGAATTGGTGCCGTGTGCTGGTTGTTCTGAGGTCAAGGGGGGGGGGGGGGGGGTGGTTGTGCCGTGGTCGACCGTGTCCCGCTCAACGAAGCCTCTGCAGCGTGTGTTCATGGACCTTTCAGGGAAGCGGCCCCCGTCTGCTGACGGGGCATCATACCTGATGATGATAGTGGATGACTTCTCGCGACTCGGCTGGTCGTACTTCCTGAAGAAGAAATCTGACGCGGCATGGGTGTTCGCTAATCTTCTATTTGACATCCGTGCTGACGGCTGCCCGCACCGAGTTTCTCAAGGCGGAGTTCGTGGCGATGCTCGACCACCACGGAATCCGCCGTGAGTACACGCCCGTTGCCTCTCCAAAGTACAACGGGGTCGTTGAACGACGCATTGCATGCACGCTCGAGCTTGCGATGGCATCGTGCCTGGAGGCCAATCGCCTGTTCGACGGCGAAAAATTGCCGGCAACGGGCCCTCTCTGGGCGGAGGCGTGCCACCACGCCAGCGACGTCATCAACATGACGGCGAGGGTGAAGGACAAGCCGGACATGACCTCTCCGTTCCAGAAGTTCTACGGCAGGGCGCCGTTTGCGCGGCTGCTCCCCTTCCTGAAGCGGGGGTACCACCACGTGACGCGGACCGTGAAATCAAAGCCGAAGGCGGAGCCGTGTTGTTACCTGAGCAGCGGCACCAACCGCCCCCAGGACTGCTGCAAGATCCTGCTGCAGTCTGGTTTCAAGTCCTACACTCGAGATTTCATGTGGAAGCACCCGAGGAAGGCTTTTGTTGGCCTGCAGCCGGCGGTGCCGGAGGGGCCCTTCCCGACGCCACCGTAGCTGCCGCCGTCCCCGGGGGTGCAGGAACTCCCGGACGATCTGAGCTTGGTCTCTGTGCCGGCGTCGCCGGTGCCGCTGTCGCTATCGCCGCCGCCGCTGCCGTCGTCGCCGATAGTTGTGTCGCCATCGCCACCGCTACCAACGTCGCCACCACTGCCAACGCCATCGCCGCAGCTGCCACCGCCGTCGTCGTCGCTGTAACTTCGGCCGCAGCCGAAGATGTCGGCGCGTGCTGCACGGGACCTGGGATCACACAACCCGGGCCCGGAGGACGCAGGTGGGCAGATGAGCCGTACGATGGGAGAGACGGTACGCAGCCGTGGAGGCCAGGAACATGGGCTGCTGTCGTTGACGACGGCCCGGGAGGTAAGTCATGTGCTTTTCCACCAAAGCGCGCCACACCAAAAACAAAACCATGCCCACGCGCCCGGCAAGCGAGCTCTCGACGCCGAACTCGTACGCCGAAGCCTGTACCAACGACTACTCCCATATTTGGGTGCAGGCAATGGAGAAGGAATTTCATGGCCTGGCTGACGCTGGGACATTTGGAGATTCGTAGCAACCAAGGGGCTTGAACGTCATATCGGTGAAGTGGGTGTACACGTGGAAGACAAACGAGCATGGTGAGGTGGTTAGGGCAAATGCGAGGCTGGTGGCGAGTGGATTCAAACAACGGTATTGATTTATTTGAGACTTTTGCTCCGACGTCTGCGGCGTCGTGTTTTCGGTTGTTGGCTGGTCTTGCGTGCGAGTTGGATTTAGATGTATGCCATTTTGATACTGAGCAGGCATTCGTCCAGTCGAACCTGGAAGAGGATGTTTTTATGCGTCTACCTCAGGGTTGCGGTGAAATATCCGGTATGATAGTACGGTTGAACCGCAGTCTCTACGGCTTAAAGCAAGCGTCGAGATCGTGGCACAATCACTTGATGATGCACATGAAGAGTCTTGGATTTGAGCAGTGCCCCGCGGATGCTTGAGTTATGCGTCTGATCGCGTCGGGGTTTGTTTCCATAGTAACAGTAGTACATGTGGATGATATATTTGCGGTGGGACGGAAGGACAGGTGTGATCAGTTCTGCGATGTCCTGAATCGACTTGTCCCGATCAATAATGTGAGCGAGTTGGGGTGGTATGCTGGATGCCGTTTTTCCAGGGACTGGGGGACTGGTATGTTGACGATTTCGCATCAACCCTTCGCTGAAACTACTGCTGTGAAATTCAATGTCGACTCGGGTAGGATGACTCCGCTCGCAACAGACCAGCTCGAGGAATTCCACGTGACTGAACCCGATGGCCACTGGCCATTTTGCTAATTAGTTGGGTGCTTGATGTGGCTTGCAAACCAGACGCGACCGGATATCTCGAACGCTGTTCGAGCGGTAGCTAGGTACACCCAAGGAGAAGCACTGGAGAGCAGCGATCGGCATTTTAGAGTATGTGTCTTGTACGAGTGGTTTAGGTATTACATTTCAGAGAGGCAGGGGCCTCGAGCTGGTAGCTTTTGCTGACGCGAACTATGCTAGCAAGACCACGGACAGGAGATCAGTCTCAGGTGGTGTTATCACATGCGCTGGTGCCTGCGTGTGCTGGTTCTCAAGGACGCAGAAATGTGTCACGCTTTCGACCACCAAGGCAGAATATGTAGCCCTGGCAGACACAATCAAGGAGGTGGTTTTTATGCGTTATGTGTGGAGCTTCATTCTTCCGGGTTTTGGTTCACCGTCTATCACGGTTTTCGAGTATAACAAGGGGGCGATTCAGTTGGCGAAGAATCCGGTGTGCACGTCAAAATCGAAGCACATTGATGTAGGGCACCATTTTCTGAGGGAACGTGTATTACGGGGAGGGTTTGACTTTGTCCACGTAGAGTCTGGGCAGCAGCGTGCAGACTTCCTCGCAAAGCCGCTCTGTACATCGAGCTTCCGATGCCACCAAAATCTTCTGATGAATTTGGGATCTATTTTTCTGGTGGATGTTTCTGGTGAAGTTGTGATCTATGCACCCGAAGGATATTGCTGTTTTTCCTTGGACAATTCTTAGGAAAATGACGTTTTTCCTGGCAATGAATTTCGAGAGTTTTTATGTTCCCAGCACGAGCGTCCATTATTTCGGATACTAATGTGGTTTAAGCGCCATATTAATTATATGGGAAGGAGTATGTATGCTATCTCGCATTACCGTCGCGATCTTTGAATCTATGGCGGGAGTAGGGGATTAAAGGAGACTTTTTTTCCGAGGAAACGTCGTTCCTTGCGATCTCTGGCATTATGTTTTTTTGTTAGTATGTTTTTCTGGTGCGACTACATACTTTCATATCTGTCATAATTTCGTTGTTTTTGTCCGGGGTTGAGTAAGGGGTTTTGTATTCGTCCGTCAGATTGAGTGGCGGGAATTATGTCCCTCCGCTTTGCTTGCTGGTATGTATGATGTGGCGCAAGCGAAAGCATCTATCTTTGAACTTTGGGTTTCCGACCTTTGATGTATATACGAGTTCATGATGGATTTGTGGTATAACTTCCAGCGGGGGGGGTTGGATTATTCCTGGTGACTTATAATGAATGATTGACATGATGTTTCCAGAATGGTTAACATGACGTTTCCAGCAGGGGAAATACTCTGTTGTAGTTGGGTTTGTTTGAGGTTGCTTCGCTAAGAGCTATGACGTTATATTTTGACGATTCCGTTCGGGGGCACTGTTGGTTGTGGTTTTGATATCGAGTCGGATTAGTCGTAGACTTCTGAGGAGTTATATATGGATGGTGGCTTTTATGATACGGCGGAAAGGGTCTGTCAGATTGAGTGGCGGGAATCATATTCCTCCGCTTCCTGGTACGATGTGGCGCAAGCGAAAGCATCTATCATTGTACTTAATAATCGATATATGTGTGTGCTTCCTGAGCTATGTGCTCTCCTCTTGACCATCCTCGACCGATTCCTGCCCGAGCCCAGACAATTCGAATATTTTCGGACAGGGATCCTTAGCGGAGAGCGAGATCAGGCCCCTGGTTGCGACACCGATCGACCGGGATAACGGGCGCAAAAAATGGACGGCATGCCCGATGCAAGCGGAGACGGGGTCAAAGAGGGCGGCGGGCTTCGTCCGGGCGGAGTCGGTATTCTTGTCATGGTGTGAGGAACACATGCATGCGTATCTAGTATGTATTCATTTTGTTGGTTGTGCTAAATTTCGTGCCGCTCTCCATACGCTCCACTCGACCGAACAGAGCTACCACAGTTGATGATGCACGAGCCATCACGCACCGTCTGATCGCGCACACTACTACTACTACTACTACTACTGCTACTCTCTACAGCATGCGTCCACGTAGGGAGAACGTCACGACAAGGGTGGCGTGAGCGAGACCCCGTCCACCCTTTTCACCCCGTTGCTTTCGACGCACCCACATGTCTCCATGCCAAATCATCTGCCTCCTGTGTCGCGTTTGAAACCCCTGAAAATCTTTGGTTATTTCGACATCCTGGCCGGTGTGGTAGGATTTTGGGCTGTTTTCTTTCGAAGCAAGCGACTTTCCAATGTGTACATGCTGACGCGGCCCGCTTCGTTCTTGCTGGAGGTGTGGACGGGGCAGAAATTACGTTCGTCGAGCATCACGTACGGCACGGATCTGGACAGTATTGGAATGATGTACTCCATAGGCTTCTTCGTTGCTCTTTATGACTTCAAGGTAGGGTGCCGGTGCATTATCGGTGGCAGCGCATACTTATTCTGTATGCGGGCATTTATGCGGCAAGTTGTGTGTCTATGTTTCTGCTGTTGTTCCCCTTCGATTGTTATGTTTATACATGGAGAGGGTTCAGCCTACAACAACGTCAAGATGTGGCCGCGAAATGGTGCTTACACAAGCAGATATGATATCATACATCAGCGATATGTATAATTTGGAGGCCATAGACTGGGCGTTTAAGGACGGTCCGCCGACCCCAAGCCTAACCCCAACTCATGTGAAGGATCAGAATGGACGAACACAGCTTCGAATTGAAAACCGGGTACAATCCAGACCATGTGCATAAAATGGCGACCCAGCACCACCATCGCTACCTGTGTAAAACTATACCTGGTGCGCAAGATAGCTACTCGGTGCTATTACTCATAGCCAGAGACGAAACCTCTCGCAGCGTGCTTTTGCGCACGACTACGCATGCAGCACGATTCCCGACCAGACGCTACGTTAGTTTGCGCCGCATAGATGCTACCAGGCAGTTCCATATAAGTTACCAGGTATACTCGTAGACCGCAAAAAAAAACTGTCCATCATGTTTGTGTTCCAATTGTATTCCATGCTACAGTACTTGGCACTGAGTACTGGCTGTACGTAACTATGCTACCGACCAGCAGCTCGGCAGGCTACTGTCTGCTCCTGTAGCGAAGTACATATAACCAACACGACCCGTCGATGGGGCGACGTCGTCAAATACTATATTCGACAACGAACCAAATAGTTCCTTAACCAGCTTGATGCTGACTGCAACTATTGGCAATCTCGAACACCTGCATGAATGGATTTTGCTGCAGGGAAGGTGATATATGGCGTAGGCAATAATGGAACAGTATATTCAGACCCGTGTGTAAACTGGGGCAATACAGGTGTAGTCTTGTGAAAATCGAGGTATATACTCGTATATATTCGTGTCTTGCGTACACTACCAATTTAAGAGCTGAGAACAATGCCGAAGTGATCAGCTGGTTGGCTTAGAGAAGAATAAACAAACTACAACTTAGCCTGGGTTACGTATCTGCCCACCCCGTATAACTTGCTAGTTGTATTCAAGTCAGTCAACTGCTAACCTAGGCTACTAGAATCGAATACAAACATTAGTCCGGCCAGTTATTCGACCAAGAACAGGAGGTGCCAGTACTGTATGTAGTAGTCTGCAACAATTGCTCCGTTGTTTTCGCACCTGCCGCCAGAAACTCAAGGATCGAAGGGGCTCTGTCGACCATTTTACTTTAACGAAGTACCTATCCCCACCATCGTCATCATCATATTGCGTTTGCCTTCAGTTGCCTGTGCATTTTTTGTTGGTCCGCCAATATCTGTTTGTCGCTTGTATTGGCAGGTGTCGTGGTTATACTACCAAAAAAAGCTTGACTACGAGAATGCCCACACCGGAAGAAACAGAAGCAGTTTATCGGACCAAGCGACACCCATGAACGCCATGAACGCCATCGTTTGAATGGGACCCAGACGCATGGCTAAAAACGTGAACGTCGGAGATACTGTAGTTCAGATCGCAATGGTTCGATCGAAAATACATGGCACATGAAGATAACGCCAGTACCTACCAGACAGCATCTTCAATCTTCGGGCGTTTGAGTGGTAGATTCGTGCCTATCACGTGCTTCGATTGCAACACCTGCACGGGTTGTGTGTTCCTTGTGTCATCGTGTATGCACGCTGTTATGATGTGTAACTGTCTCTGAGGTTGTTGTCTTTACAGTTTGTTTTGCTTTCTGTATTTGCTGCTTTCGAGTCAGTAACAGAGATATATCGCCTTATTGTCTAGTCAGTGGGGTCTACCACATTATAAATAGTGTTTAATTTACTTCAATGGAAGTAAAAGTTTTACTTCCATGAAAGTAAATTTACTTCAATGAAAGCTTTATCTACTTTCGTGGAAGTTATGAAAGTAAAAACTATTTCATGGAAGTAAATAGACTTATTATGTGGAAACTTTCATGGATGGAAACCGTATTTACTTCCATGGGAATAAAAACGCTTCCATGGTTCCATGGAAGTTTCCGTTTGAAGAGGGCCTTCAGCCACTAGACAAGTCAAGTATGGTTCCGCACTGCGCGCTACACGGTTTTTAATATCCCGTTAGTAATTTTATCCACGTTTTTGAACTCGGGATGGGGCCACTTTGGATGGGACGGTGTACCAATAACTGGTGAATTAATGCCCCCTTCCATGTTTTACTTCCATGGGAGTAAAAATTATGCAGTTCCAATTTAATTACATGGTAGTAAAACAATTTCGATGGAAGTAATTTATGTAGTTCCAATTCAATTACATGGTAGTAAAACAATTTCGATGGAAGTAATTTTTACTTCCATAAAATAAAAAATATTTCTTCCGTGGAGGTAAATTTTGCTTCCGTGGAGGAAGTAAATTTTACTTTTTCGCGGACGTAAAAGAAAAAACTTTCGTGCTTCTACTTACAAAAGTAAAACAACTTTGGTGGAAATTTTCATGGAAGTAACCTCAGAAGTCTAATAATGTGGTAGATTCGAGTCAGTGGGAAGTTTACATTTTTTCTATATACGTACTGGCTGACTCAATCACCCTTCGGTTTGATTCCTGGCAGTGTAAATCGTGTTTTTCATACGTTATACGTACGACCGAAGGCTCTGGGAGCGCGGTGTCAACGGAGATCGGTCGGGCTTAGGACTTAAATAAATTACGTGTTTTGCCTGTGCTGTGGCATCCGGGGCCATTCTGGGCGTATCCACCGATATTCGAACCCGTAACATGTAACCGACCTACGAGAGACCCGATGAAAGAGTCACCGACTACGGCGCTTATAACGTTCCTCCCCTTTTCTCTTTGTTGGTGATCTGGGTTTCCATCTACCGAACCGCGTGTGCAGCGATGCTGGACCCGGGACCCTGTTGAGAGGCGCAGGTTCAAATGGTATCGAGGTAGGATCAGGGTGCCTAGCGGGAGCATGGTGCGTTTGGGAGTGAATGTGTGGAGACGTGAGTAACTCGCCGGGTCGCGCGCACAGACCACCACCACCACTCTCGTTTTAGGAGCTAGAAGGCACTTGGGAATAGAGTTAGATCGTATTTGCAGAAGAGGGCTAAGCTTTCGGGAGCCAGGCAGTAGGTACTGTTATACGTCGACCACGCACCTATGTCAGGTACTGTCTTCATCAACCGTCTAGTGGGAACGTGTAACAGCACGACGACTATCAGTAGCATCACGCTGCGCTAATGTCAGAGATCTTCGCGCGCTGTATTGCGGATGCACCTCCTTCCTCGATAGCTCGAGACGCTTCGTTTGCCCGGTGCAATGCTGCCCCCCTCAACCGTCTAGTGGGAACGTGTAACAGCACGACGACTATCAGTAGCATCACGCTGCGCAAATGTCAGAGATCTTCGCGCGCTGTGTATTGCGGATGCACCTCCTTCCTCGATAGCTCGAGATGCTTCGTTTGCCCGGTGCGATATTGCCCCCCCCCTCTTGAAGTCGCGAAGGGATTAAGAAAGGGAATGGGGGCGTTTGGCGAGAGGTGTGTAGCCACCGAAGACCGCGGGTGCTGGGGCGGTTGTTTTGTTCGGCAATCAGCTTTGACTGCTTGGTTCAGCCAATGGTCCGGAACTAGCGGTCAGCATTCTTGAGATCGGGCTTTTGAAAAAACATGGCAATACACAACGCACCGCCTATTAATAGTAGTAAGAGGCACGAGAGGGTATACAGCAATATGATAGTACTGGCTGGCCTGTAGTAGGCGGTGGACCTTAGTCGTAAAAACACCTAACTAATCAGAAGTTGTCAGTGGTTCCCGTCCTTACGATCGGTGGCATTGCGTATTTATTTGCATAACTAATCTGGCTGGTACTACAGTACGTGCGCCTACAACTACGACACAGTGTTTTCGTATGTACGGACGGATGGGATGCGGTCTACGCGGGAAACAAATAGTGCTGTTATGCGCATGTACTCGTATTCAACACCAAAAAGGCTTAAAATGTGTGGTACGGTAGTACATCCATGGTGCTGATGCTTTTTTCCGGCAATACCTTAATGGTAGCGACTAGGCCAAACACAGCGTGTACGTAGCAGCGGCGGCGCGTTGGTGGAAAAATGGGGTATATTGCGGCGGTTCGCAATGCCGCCTGCTGTCTCTCCAACTTACAGTAAGTACAGAAGCGCAATAGATGATCGTGCAACAAACCTAACCATGACGTCAACGGCTGTGCTCTAGTTTCTCGAGAGAACACAGAGGTGAAATATGTACGTACGTCGTACGTGTATCAAATTTAATGTGTCTGTGGCCTTCAGATCTTGCTCTGGCCCGGTGTCCCCTCTCGGTGCCGTTATCCCTTGCAGGCGACCAGTTATAATCGTTCACTATGGCAGTAGACTAGAGCTATACGTCAGCGTCTGGCATTACGCGCCTGCTGCCAAAAGAGAACACTGATATCAATCAAAGTTTAGCTACATCACGAAAAATGACGACTGAACTGTAACAGGGTGTATTGTGCACATATCGGCGGTGACATGTGGACCGGGGTCTTCCTGCTCCATGCGGCGGGCTGGGCGATCGCCAACGCACGCCGCGACAACCATCGACCCCATCATCGCCGTAAATAGCTACCAAGTACCTGGTACGCCGTATATATCCAAACAACGGCCGCGCGACTATCCTTCCTCTAACACTAAACGCCGCTTAAGCGTTAAGTTTTGGATTGTTCGCTGCTGGCATAAGCCACCTCTCCTAAAAACACCGGTACTTCTTTCGAACCCTCACTCTTCGACAGGTCCATGCCGTATTCCACTGACTGCGGTTCAGGAGCCGGGTGGCCCGGCGCCGCCACGAAGCTAAGTCTAAGCATCACTGATATGATACTTCCACCGCTTTTCCGGCCGGCCTCGCCCTCTCCAGGCGTTTGATCGAGTGGCGTTTCGGGGGGTTTTGTGGCCCTGGACACACGAAATGGACCCCTGTGGAAACCGAGAGCAGGGGGAGTAAAGACAGGAGGAAGCGGTCGCCAATAAGCATGCCGTCTAGTGAGGCCCATGAGCGCAAATACCACTCTCGCGACCCTGGGTATCTCCACAAGCTGAGCCGGGAAGCAGGTGACGACAAACAAAAACGCAGCATAGGTACGTAGATCCTCGCCGGGGCAAAGCGATTGCGTAATCCGCCGCGAATACAAGTCAGATAACGGCAACGGTAAAATCTTCCATCTCGTCCAGGGAGGTCAAACGCCGCAGAACCACGCCATTCACACGATCCCCGGGCGTGCAACTAACCATTACAGAGCGCATGAGGGCAACTGGTTGTCTAGTTTATGTTGCAAGCGCGCTAACCTAGTAGAGTCTAGTACGTTAAAAAGATCAAGCGAGAGTGGATGCAAGCGTACGGTGTTTTTCAAGGGTTATCCTTTCTTAACTATTGATGAAAGCTTCTTCACCTTGTCACCCGTGCCTCGGCAAGTCTGGTACCGGGGAAGGAGACCACCATGGACTCAACGAAGCCGCAGCGCGCGCCGTCTGCGGCGTCCCCGACAGCGATCATCCAACGCCACAGCGTCCCTTTCTTGCTGAGGCAACACGTGTGGCTCACCACCAGCGTTTCGACCCGTCGAAAAGCCTGCTCCGCCGACAGTACATTGGTTGCATCGCCGACGTTTCCAGGCGCACGATCGTGACAACGGGGTCAGAAAGACTCGACGTGCAAGGGCGGGTGCTGCGATAGAGGGGGCACGTTTAGGCTGGCAAACAATCAGAATGCCGGGGCTCCTTGATCCAAAACCGTCAGAATTCTATTATTGTGATGCAATCTATTTCGTATTGCACTTAACCCCTTAAGAACTGGTCCCACGTATTTGGGGACAAACTACTTGGAATTAGTGTGGAATAAGTTTTTTTTCAGTTCTGAATGGGTTAAGGCCATGGGATTGTTCATCGGGTAGCGCTTTTGTTTTCCCCCAAAATCAGCTTTAAAGTGAGGCAGAAGGCTCCGCTTCTTAAGGGAAAACCTCAGAAATAAAATGGTGAACCTTTACCGTAGCATGTGTCCGAGGTTTACGCAGCAGTCGGGGCGTCGACCGTTTGGTTGCACCGCCGACGCTTCCAGGCGCACTGCGAGTAACGCTACAGTGGGGTCAGAAATGCTCGCCGCACGTATATACGAGGTTTACGCAGCAGTTGGTGTTTTTTTTTTCGTTATGCGCAGGGGTTGTCCCCGTCGTAATGTGTGTGGCGAAAGCAATACCCGCGACGGAAAATAACGCAAAGCGAGCCGACAAGCAGTGGGGGCAGCTCCCCCCGCTGCGTCACATCACATTGCAGGACCAGGACTGCCTGTCTCGCCGCTCTGTGCTGCCGCCTCTAGGCGTTTCAACACCAACGAGCGAAACGCCGATCGCTACTAGTTTACCTCTTTCCGTGAACGTGCGTCGCGTCTCCGATTGGTCGTTTAGTGCAGACGTGTTTATCGTGCATCCGTGCCGCGAAAAACGTACAAAAAAACGCACGTTGTGCCGGCAGCGTGCGCTTCACGGTGAGCGTATCCAAATCGCTCTGGTATTTCGGGTTCGATGTGGGCAAGGCTGCGGGGGTCTAAATCGCTCGCGCCGCTGGTGAGGGCGTGTAGACCTTCCCATCTTTGGCTCGATGTGGTACTCCGGCTTCCCTCTAGTTCCGCATAAGAGCTGCAGCAGTTGTCACCGACGGTTGAGTATACCGAGTCTCAGAATTTCGAAAACAACAAACTATGAACCAACCCGCCTACGTGAAATGTACTCGTATGTATCGCATCGCTCACTCGCTGAACAACACTCACTCCGCCAAGGTGTTGCCGTATTTATAGTAGACCCCGCGACTGCATGATGTGCCTGAAGGGTTTATCACCGTTGTTTGCCACTGTTGTTGGTGTGCAAGGTTTTCGATACAGTCTAGTTTCGCTGGCATGCCGCTGCTGTCGCGCAACCATTGTGTACGGGCGGCACAACCATCAGAGCTAAAGTGCAGGCAGGCAGGCAGGCCCCAATATCTACACCAAG
This sequence comes from Saccharina japonica, assembly GCA_008828725.1. NCBI lineage: Eukaryota > Phaeophyceae > Laminariales > Laminariaceae > Saccharina > Saccharina japonica. The sequence continues at coordinate 64,340 of MEHQ01000768.1, forward strand.
CTTTCGAGAGTTTTCAGCAGCCAGCGAGGTATACCTCACACACGCGTAAAACGGCCAACACTCGCAAGAACGATACGCGAACCGGCAGACAGTACGCGACAGAAACAAGCCAACTGCCGCGCAGAACCAAAAAAACAAAGTACCAGGTATTGTGCACGCATAGCGCAATGCGGGAAAATTACGAAAATGTTCACAACTTTGACTTTTGAGGGCTGTCGTTTTACGTAAGCTCCGCCAAGAAGTTCGCAAAGGCGTGGCTTTTGCCTTGAAGAGGCAAGGCTAAGATGCCCACGCACCGGAATGGCGATGCCCAGCTCCTGCATCAAGCAACGCATGACCGCGTCGATCTTGGCGTGGATGACGATCGCGGCTCGCGCATCTTTCGGGGTTTTCTGTAGATTTACGATCGCCTGGATCCGCAGCAGCACGCGCACAGAAAAACGTAGAAAATGGTTGAACCGTTCATTTTACGACGACGAAGAAATATCAGCACTGACAACATCGACAGCATCAACCTAAAGAGCTCACGAATAATAAAAGCTATCGTGATGCCAAGATACCGACATACCATGTTGTCGGCCTTGGCGGGAAGGTCCTTCGAAGGAGAAATCTGCAGCGATGTCCCCAGGCAGAGAGCGACGCCCCCGTGTTGACCGCACCTGCCACGTGGTGCACACGTTAGCCGAATCAGCGCGTTCGGCAGCACGCGAACTCCTATCTGCGGCACCACTCAAGCGTGGAACCAGACAACGTTTTTCCGAGTTTGGGATATGTTTTTTTCGTTTTGTTTCCAGTGAGTTTTGCAGTCAGAGGAGCAAGCGTTTGCCACCCCTCCGCGTGGTCAGAGGGGGCAGTAGACGCACCCACCGGGGGGGTGACGTCGGTAGGAAGGGGCGTGGGGGGTTCATCGGGTGCCCCTGGTTGGCGGCGGTGGGTGCTTGGGTGAGTCTCAACGTGACCGTCTGCTAAAAAACAAATGTCTTCGTAACCGCCAGGGTAACGGCATGAAGTAGTGGCTGAGTGGTCCCCCTGCGACTGCGATTGGCCGATCGACACGTTCGTTTCGTTCTGTGGAGAACACATGGGTAGAGGAAGACAGGACAGGACAGGCATGCATACATGCATGGTGTCGCGTTAAGGACGAAGGGCCGCGAGTAAATGATATTTCAGTCGGTACTGCAGCCACCACAAGGCGTCAGCGCCGCGATATGGCGAGCGATTTCAGAGTAACAAGCCAGAGCTTTCGAATCTTACATTCGACTGCGAAAGGCTTCGGCGAATTGATCGGCCCCAGGCCCTTCCACCAAGGAGCCAGAAGGTACGGGCAAGCGCCAGTACAAAAAAGGAAAAATACAGCCAATCAAGCCCCGAAGAGGCGTGTCCGTCGGTTCTGATTAACCGCGTACGCTCGCCGTCATACATGGCCTGGCTACTGTGCATGAAATTATTCATAAGTGTTGATCACAACTCCTTCCTTCGTAGTAAACCTCTCTGTGCGCCGCGTCGTCTTGAGCAAAACCCGAATACATAGCCCATTCTGCCACAAAAACCTCACGCAGCACTTTGGGAACCACCCAACCCGGTACCATCGACCTTGCGGCATCGAAGGACGTAGGTATGAAAAAATACCCCAAGACCCGCCAACAGCTCTACAGAAGAAAAAAACTAAAGAAATCACCAAAAACGTGATTGACGTGCACACACGTCATTTTATCTTCCTCGTCGCTGTCACCACTACAGGGCACGCGCCCCCGCAGGTCGCGCATGCCGCGGCCAATACTACCCCTGCGTGGCAAAAACAACGCCTGATCGCGGCTCGGCTTGCTGCGAAACTCACCTTTTCGAGAGGTCCACCGCTTTCTCGTAGTCTCGAAGCTCGTCCTCCCAGTCTAGGAGCACATCGACCAGCGCTTCCCCACAATGGGGGCATTGTCGACCTAGACAAAAAAAAAGGGCCAGTAAGAAAAACAACTTCAACGCACTGTAGCCTTAACCTTCACAGCGATGTAGCCACCGCTGAAGGAGCACTGACTCCGGACGGCACTTCAGGACTAAGTGGCACATGCCGTGGGGCGAACGTTAGTGATAGACTTCGTATCAAGACAAGGCGAAGAGTTGCCGGGGGCGTAAAGATGGGCTAGGGCTGCTGTGACAAGAAAAGTACCGACCTCTCCGCTCCATCGAGCACGAGCGCGAGCGAGAAAGCGACCGGGGGATCGTGCGGGAGACGGTGGCAACACAAGACAATGAGTCGCACAAGTGAGCCGCGCGCTGCGACAAGGCCTTCGTGGCTGCGCCGCTGTTCGCTGAGACGACGCCGTGCATGGCGCCGGCTGAATAAGCGAGCAAGACGACAAGCCTCGGCGGCACAGCTTGACGAGACATCACCAGATCGCTCAGGTGACCGCTGCAACTACCATAAGCTGAGCAAGGGCGCACCAGCGTGCGTCAAGTAGCAGGCCACAGCGAGCCTATCCAGAAATAAGAGAAAACACGATCAGTTCGCGCAATAAGATTAGGAATAAATATCTGGCTTTCATTGGTCAACGGAGAAATGAGCAGTGGTTCTATACCGATGTGCTGTATGTAGTCCTGAGTTACAGCATAAAGGGAGGAGGACAGTGTGCTCGTTCGTTTGTTCCCCGCTTCTCGTGGGCCGCCACGCTAGTCTAGCATACGTAGAGTGCCCGTTCGCTTGTTCCCCGCTTCTCGTGTGCCGCCACGCGAGTACAGCAGACGTTTAAGAACGGATGGCACGACACTGCTTGCTGCTTTTGATAGGTCTAGAGGCCAGGGCTGTTGTGGTTTTCCTATCACCGCACCTGACACAAGCATCAACGCGTCACGCACCGACTGCTGTCGAAATCGAGACTACACATCTTGGCTGAGAACGAAAATCGTCCACAAATCGACCAAGAGAAAACGAAGAGAAACATGCGGGTTCGAGGCAAGAGCTGCCGAGTGGGAATCACCTTGCTCCCGTGGAATTCTAACACCGAACCTGGCCTATCGAGGCCAGAAACCTCGCGTCCAAAAACAAGCATTGATTATCGTTCCCACAGCAGTGTTTCAATAAGTCATTACGTGTGCGGCACGACTCTCGACTTGATGCCGGCGCCTGGAAAGCTGCCTTTTGCGGAAACGCTTGACGGAGGCGAAAATCAGCGCGATATACATGTTTTGCGCGTGATGACGCTATCACATATACATGATGTGTACTGTTTTCTATCATGTGATTTCGTTTTTCCTGGGGCGTTCTTCCACTCCAGAGTTTTTGGGGCCCTGTCCTGTGACCGCGGACTAGATTTTTGGCGATGATCGAATGCGAGAACGACAACGACAACAAGGCAAATGTGGGCGCACCTGTTTTCTGGAAGCCGACGCCCCCGACGTCCGCTGTCCGCCGAACCTCTAGTTGGCACTCCGAACACACCTCCATGAAGAGGTTGCCATGCAGCTCGCATAGCTTATCGCGCGGGATGCCTGATCGCAAGTGCAGCCCTGTAAGTAAAACAAGCAACGCCCGTGGACCCAGAAGGAAAGCGAGAGCGGGAGTCGCTTAGCGCCAAAACCTTACGGGTGTGTACAAATAAAATACGAAGTAGACGTTTTAGCTCTCTTTAAGGCGGTTCGGGCTTGGCGTGCCGCCCGTATGGCGTTCACCAGGCGCCGCGCAGTCCGACCGGGTGAAAACACAAAAACAAAAAAAAAAAAATGGCGACGGTTTACTGTTCAAGTCTCCGCTACCCATGATAGAAATACGACGCAAAGACATGTGCGTCTGATAACCCGATCGAGGGTGGCCGTACCGTACATGGTCACCCCACGTCGTACCGCACCGCCGGCGAGCACCCTCCGAAAAGAAACAGCCGTGTAGCTTCGGGAGTGAAAACGCTCACGTCAGGTTTAAACCTCGAGCAAGACAAGCGATTCACCTGTTCCGTATGAGGTCGGTCTTAGGCACCAGTGCCGTCGGGCTATCAAGACACACACGCCTCTTTGCGCCATGTTTCATCATGGCTCAATAGTGCGCGCAAACTTTGACCCGCGAAATTGTGTTTGCTCACAAGGGGGGGGGGGGGAGCCGCGGCAGAAGCCAAAGTCACAGTCACATCCACAACAACGACCGCAACCACGACCACGACCAAAGAAACAGCACCAACAGCAGCAGCAAACCGCGGCAACACGAATGACGATGACAAAATGAAGACGCGCGCAGGGGTACTGCGGCGTCCCTTCCTTTCTCTCACCGTCTACGTTCTGGCTTATGATGGCTTGCACGAGGCCCTCCTTCACCAGCCCGACCAGCGCCATGTGGCCAAGGGTGGGCATAGCGTTGTCCCAGCACCGCTCGTACTCGGGCAACGGTTGCCCCTGCTTCTCCAGCGTCCAAACTCCACGCTGGCCTCGAAAGTCCGGTATGCCTGTCGTGGTGTGATGCAACGCCACAGACAGAGGTAGAGTAAGGTGCCACTCTTCTACTGTAACATCTATCAGCGCATCATATTTTGTATGGTTTTGCCGGGCTCGGCTGCTGCAGTGTGCCGAGGGGGCCTCCGACCTCCCCGGGCTGTTTCGAATTGCGAGATATTTTTGTCTCGGACGCCCCCGATTGCAGGCATCTAAATAATTTTACTATTGTCTCACGGGCCACTGCTGTCAATGCCCCGCTACCGGTGCTTGTTGGCCTGTGTACGGACTCGTCGAGAGGGCTGTGCTAGCGGGGCAAACAAAAAACAAGTATTTCGAATATATGTATTATACTACTCGCAGTATCAGTTGGGGGGCAATGTATCCCTTCTCCCTGTCCATGAGGATTCAACGGACCGCGTCCCGACGCCCTTTTCAAGCTATAAGCGCCTTCAACGGCTCCGCGCCTTCGTTTGGAGACCAGGAGGAGAAAAAACCCTTAGCGCTGCTGTACTTCTACTACCGTGCTCTTGTTGCACAGCTCACTCACGACACCATCAGTCCTGCCCCGGCGTTTAGCCCTGTATACAGCAGCGATGCCAGAGCACGGAGTTACACACACATGCGCTCGCAATCCTCACTACGCGGATCGACTACGTACGAGCACTACGTGCTGTACGGGCAACCATGAACAGTCAAGATCTGCACCTACGACGATGTACGAGGTCACCATGAACGGCCGAGACATGCTTCTACGATACTCGCTCACCCGCCGCGGTGGACAAGCCCGCCCCCGTGTGCACCACCACCATCGAGGCGTTCCTGAGCAGGGTGGCGAGCTGCTTCGCTTTCACCCGCACCTGGCGTTGCGGACACTCAACCTCCACAGCCCCGCATCGCCCTTTGTGGTGGCCTGGAGAGACGAGGAAACCGAAGGCGAGATTGAAAAGATAGAGGAGGACCGAGCGAAAAATGAACGAGTCGAGTTCCCCGCAATGTTGGATCAGTTCAAGATAGGCGTCGATGGAGACTGGTACGGCTCGTTTGCTCCTTCCCGGCGGCAGCCAGGAGCCGAGCGAGACGCGTGAAGAGGGGCTGGCGCTTTTTATTGCTGCAGAACATAGTACACATGAAATCCAAGTAGTTTGTCCCACCACGATATGGGTGCAGTTAACCCTTTCAGAACTGCCAAACGTATCCGACACTAGTTTCAAGCAGTTTGTCCCCAAAATCGTGGGACCGTTTCTTAAGGGGTTAAGAGCTGAAGGGGCTACGAGGCAGCAGGAATGAAACAAGGTCAACTTTGCTTGAAAAGTAGCTACACCTGCGTTACCGTCATTGGGAGCAGCTGTATACCGTAAGTGGGAGCAATTTGATCGATTCTACGGTTGACTTCTACTCGTAGCCTGCAGGAAGCAGGCAGTAATAGTAGAAGCTTCGAGACATGCTCGACCCCTGCTGCGGAATTACACAAGTAACGCGCCGACGGAATCGGTCCAGCTACGATGCCCTCCTCATAGGCAGGGTGTGGTGTGGTGTGGTAGGTATCTGACCACGCTGACGGGCGCGTAAATAGCAGCAACAGCAAGAGCGGGCGTGCGGAATAATTGCTAGTGCCTTGGAACGAAGCCGCCACCACCCGTTCCGTTCGCACAGAAAGGTGGCGTGTAAGGTGGCGTGTTTCTTCGACAACAGCTCCGTGGCTGCTCGCATACAGCTACTGCTGAAGCTGCTGCTGCTGCTGATGTGCCCCCCCCCTCGACATGGAGAGGTCCGCTGCATACATCTGCTGTTGTTGCTGCTGTTACAGGAGTAGTCCTACGAGTACAGCAGCACTGCCCACGGCGTTCAGCTGTCCAACCATTCTACCTGCGGCTGCTGCTGCTGCTGCTGCTGCTGCTGCTGCTGCTGCTGCTGCTGCTGCTGCTGCTGCTGCTGCTGCTGCTGCTGCTGCTGCCGCTGCTGCCGCTGCTGCTGCCGCTGCTGGTACAGCAGTACTGATGTTTGTCGGAGATCATAATCCTTGGCTGCAGCAATCCGGTAATCCAGACGTGCGTGCCTGTGGGCACCGTCGCCGGAAGCCGAAGCGCACAGCGTGGCGGATCTGAACCCGCGCGCGCCTGTGGGCATGCTCGACTTAGGGAAGAGGCTTCTTCTCCCAAGACACCCGCGGTCTTTGCCTTTCGTCCGGTTCATCCATTCGTCTTTATCATGCGTCGCTTGTCGGCTTTCAATACTGCTGTCGTCGACTTTCATCGATGAAACGTAAACACTGCTGTTGTCTTCGTACGCGTGATATAATACGTGCGTACCAGGTAATACGAATCTACTTTCCTTTACGAGTCGTACAGGAATACGAAATACTTGATAAGTCCGGTGAGTCCCCTGGATGCTATGTACCAGGGTCAACCAGACAGTGACTGGGTTACCGCTCAGGGTACGTACGTACAGTAGTAGTAGTCGCAGGACTAATAATATCTAACGAAGGTTGTTTGCGTACTACGTATATACGGGTTATGGGTGCGGTATTTGGTATCGACGTCAAGTGGAAGTACGCGTAGCCGCGATCTTTAGACGACAAAGAGAATCAGAGTCAAGAAACACGAAAATCGTCAGCGTCGGCACCGAGGACACACGACCCATCTCACAATAGGATGGAATCTACAGAGGCTGTGAGGCTTGATACTGTCGTGGCTGCTGAAGGGACAGACCACGGGCCCGCGAGATGAGGAGGGGGACTTTGTGTCAAGTGTCCAGTGTTCAAGCTGGAAGGTCGAATATAATTACGCCGCACCTGGCCAGGGTACGTACGTACTGCTGCTGGTACCCGTAATAGTCTCATGTAGCCATTCTTCGCTGGTATACTCCTCCCGCCGGCGAGGTCGAACAGAACCCAGTCTAAAAATATAGGGACAACAACGTGATGGCTCTGAATAACACGCTGCTGCTCGAATCATGCAAGTGGGTCTTGGGGCAGACTTCCAGCTGAGCCAGACTCTGATGAGGAGAGTCGTCCGCGTACCCAATGTTTGAAAGTAAAAACGTGAAAAAAACAAGCGAAAGACTTGGAAAGACACATAAACATTTCAGTTTGAGTTTCGCAAAAATCGATAAATCGATCCCTAGTTAAAACTAGAGCAGATTTGGACTCACCAGTCTCAAGTCTCCTTGCGTATCCCACAGGGGGTCCCTTCCCTTTTATCGCTCGTGACCTCTTCATTGTGGTCGGAGGGCGAAGAGATCAGCAATGTTTGCGTGCATCGGGTCTTCGAAAACAAGGAGTTGCAGTCCATGGTAAGGCGGTTTTTGTTCTTCGCTTCGAAATGAAGCTGAAAGTTGAATTGATGGATTGATTAGCTTGCGATCGACTGCTGAGGAATCTGCAATGTATCCATTGCTCAGGCGTCAATCGATGGAGAGAGCTTCTCGGGGAAGCGGTGATGCTGCGGCTTCGGCGGAGCTGCCAGCTCGCCGCCGCACGGGTGCTGGGCCTGTTCCAAGGGTAAGATCATTTTCCTGAGCAATGCACACACGTATAGGACATTGGCCATATTGCATCGGTGTTTGCTTGTAAGAGGAAGCCGGAGGACGGACAGCAGAGCCTCCGCCACCCCCTGCTGCTAGGAGATGAAATCAGCAAGCATCGCCTTGCACAGGAGACCGCGAATTGTTGATGGCTTTGGCCGACGTTGGCGATTCGAGCTACGTATGCTATGATAGGTCTGGATGAAGAGCAAGCTGCAGTCCTCTCGTGGCGGAACATCAATGCTGGTATGCAGGCACACAGCAGCAATGGAGGCACGCTCCGAGCGCGTTCCGCTGTTCCGTTTCCAACAGCGAGGGTTTTGAAGGCGACCCTCGGTTGCTCGTCACTTGTATTTCCCAACCGAGGTGCAATTGTTGTTTCCCTGCTGCTGATGATGCTGCTGTGCGGCTTCGGGGACCCCGGCTAACGCTTTGCGTCAACGTTGCGTTTCCTCCTCGTGAAGTGAGCGAGTATCAAGCGCAACAACAACAGCGCACAGCGGTCGAGAAGAGACCAGCTCCTGTATATACGTACGTAAATCAAGTCCTAAAGCAGTGTCCGCCAAATGGCGGCGTAATCGCAACCGGAAACACGACGATACGCCGGTGCAAGCGTGCAAGCTCGTTGCTATTTACGTAGTACCAGGTTGTTTAGCAAGCTTTGCAATATACCCTGACCGTGCCATATCAGGTATACACCACGTGCCTTGTGCCCTTGAAGTCTACATCTGATACAAGGGACCATCAAATAGTAGTGGTCCTATATTCATACCGCCGGTATGTGCCAGCGGGAAAAACCGGCGCTACGTCGTACGTATAGCGGAAACCGGCGCTACTGCGGATTGGGAATATATAGGTTTTAGAATGGAAACGGAAAACTGCTGTGCCAAGCGATTTCACCGGCGCTCGTATATCATAGCGGGCAACCGGCGCTCTGACCCGAAATACAAGCAACATTTGATTTCATGCTAATGTACCAACGTTGCTTATATTCCGGTTCACAGTAGTATGCATTATCGTACATACCAGCATGATGGAGAAGCAGGCAACTGGTTTCTTGGTCCGCGCACTCGCAAGCTCCCAGCGAGCGAAAGACCTGTTGACGCCCTCCATTTACGAGAAAAATAGGGAAAACCCTAATTGCACCCCCCTGGCCATCCATAGAAAAATCGGGAAAAACCCTAATTGCACGCCAAATCTACAAAGTAAATTCCTGCACGCCCTTTAGACTGCATATTCCGACGCGAGTCGACGAGGCAAGAGAGTGCTCGTATTCTCTTCTTGCGATAAAAATGCAAGGCACGTATGTACGTTCGTAGTGGGGAGGGAGGAGAAGAGCCTGCTACAAAAAGTAAGTGACCCCGGATCTGAGTTACGACTAAAGAGGGAGAGAAGAGGAGGGCGAAGATAATAAATGGGATGGGGGAAAAAACAAAGTAGCCCTTTCATACCGACAGGTACGAATAGCCCCTCCTAAGGGACCCTACAGTATATACGAGTAGTGCGTTCGGGATTAGAGGTCCCTTATATACGAACGTCCCTTTATCAGAGTTGGTACCGGCCCCTTATTACAGTCATTAAGTAGTAAGTGAGTGGGCAAAAATAGTAGACATAAATTTGAGGTTGCCCTTAAAAGGGGTCCCTTAGGCTTCGTACTACAGTAGTTTTAGTGTGTGTGTTGTGGCCATTTGGTGGAAGCCCTGATTTTGTTGGGTTTGGTTGGGGTGGGTGGGATCAGGGTGCCTTATTGGGCCCTGCCGGCGGCTTATTATATACCCACAGGTTCGGTTTGGAGGGTTCAGGTCCGACTGGGATCCCAGTGCCAAGCGGGAGCAGGGCGAAGGTGTGCGAGGTGCAAGTGTTATTTGCACTGCTGTACCCGCTTCGCAATTAGGGCTCACCAGAAAAAATGGAGAGAAGCTATTTACAGTCCATGGACTGCAGCTCTTAGCTGCAGTCCACACGCCATTCCGCCTAACCCTACCCCCAAGCCGAGCCCCAACCCCATACTTGTGCGTCTAAGTAGGAGCAGGGTGCCGAATGGGATCTGGTCCGGGTACGATCAGGGTAGAGGTTGTTGACCAATCAAAATGGAAGTGTAAGTCTATTGGGCGCCCCGTTTTACCCCTGTATACAACACTAAATCACTCATAATAGAGTGTGGACTGCACTTAAGGGCTGCAGTCCAAATGTTGTAAACAGGCGCCGTCGAAACATTGCGGTGTTCGATTGCACCCGGCAGGCATGTTGCGTCCGGTACCAGGTGCCAAACGCCCTCATGTGCCTCCTGTCCTACTGGTGCACGTACCTGGTAAGAGGTATGGATGCCTTTCGTGGCAGAGAAGAGGCTCCTCGACCCGTACCTCCGCGGTACGGCGGTGCTCGATTCATTATACTCGTGATCAGGCATAGATGAATGGAAAAACGGTCGCCCCGGTGGTTTAGTGGTTACCCTCGAATGCTGCTAGCGTTGGTTTCGTGAGTTCGAATCCCACCGTGGTGAGATTGCGAAATTATTTGTCAAAATAATAAGCGAATCAACTGGCGAGAGCGCGTAGCATGAGTGGTCGCAATTAGACGCGAGGCGACGAGGGAAGAAAGGGCTACGTAAAGTATTCTCGCGACAAAAACGCACGGCACGAACCTTACGTAGTGGGGAGGGGGAAGGAGAGCCTGATATGTGACCCGGATCTGAGTTACGACTAAAGAGGGAGAGATAAACGAAGGGCGGAGATAATACATACGAAGGATCACTGCCAAACTTGAGCACGGTGCGTGCTGGTACATAAATGTATGACGCGAGGTACCGTGTGTATCGCAGATTCTTGATGATTTAAGTAGTCGGAGGATGTACATACGAGCCAACAGCGCACGGGCTGTATAATAGCAGGGCTGTTCGTGGATCGGGTCAAACGTCATGGGTCAGGTCGGGTCGGGTCAGCTGCTGACCCGACCCGACCCGCGAGATTTTGAAAGATTCCTGACCCGGCCCGTGAGATTTGAAAACCTCTTGACCCGACCTGACCGGACCCGTGAGTTTTCGAACACCTCCTGACCCGACCCGACCCGCCAGATTCCGATGACCCGTGAGATACGGGTGATGTCGAGGGTCGGGTCACCTCAACCCGCGAGACCGTTTATCTCACCCCGCGGGTATAACCCGCGGATCCAGCCCGTGGGTCGCCACTTCAAAAGCAATTGAATCTTCCTTTTTATACCCCACGGTGATATGTGTCCTGGCTGTTGCGGGTATGGATGGATGCGGACATGCGTACATAGGTTTAGCAGTGTGTAAATGTTTTCATAATGTGATACGAAAGGAGCATAATTTAGTGTTGGTACGGGAGAAGCCTTTGGGCAGAAAGCGGGGAATATTTTGAAGTATCGGATCCGCGGACCGGATGCACGGGTCCGACCCGCTGGTCGGCAGAAAACAACTCGCGGGCCATGCTGGTCCGACCCGCGAGTGGCGCGTTTCTCGCGGGTCATGACCTGACCCGACCCGCGAGCTTTTATTCGCCTCTTAACCCGATCCGACCCGTGATATTAAAAAAAAATCTTGACCCGACCCGACCCGACCCGACCCGTAAGATTCGAAACACTATTGACCCGACCTGACCCGACCGCGAGATTTGAAAATCTCTGGACCCGACCCGCGAGATTTGAAGATCTCTTGACCCGACCGGACCCGGCACGTGAAGTTTTGAACTCTTCCTGACCCGCGACCAGCCCTGCACAATAACAATGTTAGCACACCGTCTTGTCTATAGGTGGGCGAGAGCTGAGCCACCGAGCACACCTCCAGTAGCACCCGGTATATACGTGTTAAAATGCAATACCAGTAGTGCGTGGAGGGGGACCTTTGAGTAGTTTCCTACCGGCCACTGCAGGCGTATTCCTGCCATCGTCCCCCTCTCAATATGAATCAATATATTTATCGTGCGAGTACGTACTGTACAGTTGTGTACGTACAGCAGTGCACTACTGCTGTACTGTTGTCAAAGGGTTGATCTCCAGACTGGGCCCGATGAAACGACAGCGAAGTGCTGCTGTACAATGCGACTAACCTGTATCCGCGGAGGCGGTACCGTACAGGGGACGCGGGACGCTGTACTCACATACGCATTGAAACAATAAAGCGCCCCTACTACGTATGTGCACGTACTGACAATGCTCAAGAGGTGTGGAAAAGCTCACCTGGTAGGGATTTCATTGGGGTCTACATTTCTCGCGGAAACCTATTGATCTGACATGCATCAGTTTATCATAAGCAGTACAAAAAAAAAAAAACACTGAGGGGTATCTGAACCACTTCGAACTCCGACCGACCAATTCAGTACGTCAAAACCAGCCTCACAAATCCATCTAGCCCCTCATCCCCACCCCGCCCCGCCCCAACCCCCACCTCCGCCTCCACCCCAACCCCCACCCCAAACCCACCCCCACCCTCGCAACGCCTCACCGCCACATCTAATCCCTATGGCCACACAATGCGGCCATGCATGTATGAGTACAGCCCACCCAATTCCCACCCGCTCAATACCCGACCCCAACCCTCCCCCCTCCCCCCCCCTGCACACCGCCCACCCACAAGGGGTCGGCGCCGGGACAAAGTTCAGGCAATGCCCGCGCAGCCCCGGCGACGTCCAACCCGAGGACGTTCAACCGCGACAGTCGGAGGCCGTCCATGAGGTTCGGCCGAGCGGGCGCCCCGGGACAGAAGAGCACCAAAGGCCTCATGGGGGTGGAAAGCGCCGTAGCAGAAGACGAACACGACGGCGAGGAGGAGGGGGAGGGTGGCGATCGAGACGCCAGAAGAACGTCCACTTCGTCTCAACGAAGGAGTTCCAACTCGGGTACGTAGGCGATTTTGTGTCGGGGGGGGGGGTACTCCATATTCATGCATGGTCGTAGTCGTATGACCATAGACCCTCGCATCCCTACAATGCCGGGACGGAGCATAGGGAGGGGGTGGACTCGATATTCGGGGTGAGGAGGCGTTATGTGGTGGGTTTTGTGTGGTTGGGTAAGGGTTTCCAATTCGAGGTAGGCTTTTTTGGGTGGGTGGGCGGGTGGGTAGGGGGTGATGAGGGCGTTACGTGGTGTTTTTTTTGTTGTTGTTATATTCGGTTGGTGTGGTTAGTGCTTGCCTTGAGTGGTGTCTCGTCGAAATTGGTAGTGCCTGAAAGCAAGGGGATCCTTAACTGGATCTTACCAGGCAACCTCCTACGTATTCATAATGAGAACCAAATCGAGTAGGTGAACGTAGGGGATCATGTGATTTTTGGTTCCATCGTGACTTCTGCTCACTACGACAGCCCCCCCGGGGCAGTGGGTTTACTGAAGAAGAGGAGGAGTTTATAGGCGCAGTCGGCTTTTTTATGTTGGTACCGAATAGGAGGTACTAACTGTGATAGGTGCCGTTTGGAAGGTCTCTTCCTGTGGCAGGAGTAATGTCGGCATGCTCTCTATCCAACTTCGGGAGGAACTGACCGGCTGGCGTGCACCAAAATCGGTCATGACTGACGACGGCACGTGGACTCGCCACGTAAAAGTTGTTGGAAAAAAAAATGCGAGCACGTTCTATTTTGGGGGACCATAGTAAATAGGACCAAGTATTGTTAGTAAAAATAGGTAGGTATATAGGTTTTAGAGTGTACCGTAGGTCCTATTTACCATGGTTTCCTGTCATAGTGGTTAACCGGCCGACGTCTGGCAGCTCCGTCTCGAAAGGGATGCGTGGTCAATGGTCAAATGACTAAGGCAAGCAACTAAACTAATGAGTACCCCCCCCCCCCCCCCCCCC
>MEHQ01000768.1:78101-107949 GCA_008828725.1 Saccharina japonica
CAGGATGCAGCTCACCCTCCATGCGACTCGCCCAATACCTCACGGCGCTTCGCGCTTGGTGCAAGCAATGTCTGCCTGGTTGGTGAAAACCCAACGTGCTCCGTCCCGGCATTGTAGGGATGCGAGGGTCTATGGTCATACGACTACGGCCGTGCACGATATGAGTACACCCGACACGTTTCGCATCCTTGGGCTTGAGAGACGAAAACGTCCGCTGGAAAGCACCACGACCACCGTCACCACCACCGCACACGACCGCCACCACCACACACCGCCAACACCAACACCAACACCAACACCAACACCGCCACCACCACCAACACCAACACCACCACCAACCACCACCACCACCACCAACAACAACAACAACAACAACAACAACAACAACACACAACAACAACACACAACACTACCCACCATTCTCATTCCACCAACATAGCGTTCCACCCCCCCCGCCCCCGCGCCCTCTCTACGCGCCCGCTCCTTCCCACGCTATTTTGTTTTCCCAAACCGGATTTCTCCCATTTTTGTTGTTTACGGCAGACACAAAGGACGCCAACTCAGGCTCCGCTGTGCCGAGGGATCGCCGGGGATCGGGGTCTCGCTCTTCTTCGAAGCACAAGAGGGCGGAGTCCAAGGGGGGTAAGCGCATCACTCCTCCCATCGGCCCCGTCCCGTCTTTGACAGATTCCGCTCTCAAAGAGCTCCTCGAGGCCTCGCTGAACGAGGTGAGATTGCTGTCTGCAGCCGGGATCGATGTTGGTTTTGGGATGAAGGGCCGAGGAAAATACGGCGTTGGTGGTGGTGGTGGTGGTGTTGGTGTTGGTGGTGGTGGTGGTGGCGGTGGTGGTGGTGGTGGTCGCGATGGTGGTGGTGTTGGTGGTGGTGTTGGTGGTGGTGGTGGTGGCGTTGGTGGCGTTGTTGCTGTTGTTGCTGTTGTTGGTGGTGCTGGCAATGCTTGTGGACGCCATTGCTGCTGTCGTTTTGTTGGGGGGTGATGCTGTCGTCCCTGTTGTGGGCGATGTGTCGTTAACTTGACTGCTGCGAGTCTTTTTACGTTTTTTTATATATTTATGTTGCAGTTTTCCCGATGCTTGGTTATGAGGGAACCGTGCCGGAACCGTGCCTTACAAATGGTTGGCTTCGCACCCAAAGTCTGTATTCCATCGAGCAGGTGTAACGGTAGGCACCCTGCCGAGGTTGGCACAAGTTCCACTCTAAAAATGAAAATATCGGAGAGTACTCTTGTCGTACCCGCCCCGGGATGTTTTTGAATGTCACATGTCCAATTTCCCCGGACCCCCGCTCCCGCTCCCACCCCCTCTTCCTCCGGCCGTCCCGAACTTGACGGTTTTTTGTCGGTGTCTCAGGAGAAAGCGGCCAAGGCACCCATCCTAAGGACGTCCGCCTCTCCCAATACGAAACCCCTCAAGTGCGTATCGCGCGTTCTGCGTTTTTGGGTCCTCTATCCCGCGAGGAGGCTTTGGGGGGGGGCTGTACCCACCACACAGCAAGTAGAGCTGCGGAGTACGAGTATAAGATCAGTGCCTGCCTTACCGGACTTGTACAGCGTGGTTTTCTAGATCCCGCCGCCTCATCGTGTATTAATCGTGTATCACCATACCGTGTAATCCCATACCGTAGGCTGGATTTTTCCCGATGGCTTGTTCTCGTGACGTATCACCGTACCATTCCGAACCGTTTCATATGTATCCGTATCATGTCCCATGCCGAACTGTACCAAGCCGGAAAGTGCCATACGGAAAAGTACGAACCTTACTGTACCGGACGCTCTCTTGTTCCCGCCGTCTGGTTCTTGTGACTGATCGTTTTATCGTACGTACCGAGCCGCAAACCGTAACATATCGTACCGCACCGAAACGTACAACGCCGAAAATGTGCCATACCGAAACATATCATGACGAAACGTATTATTCCGAAACTTTCCACACCACACAATGCCATAGCATACCCTTACCATACCATACCATATCGTGCCATACATTACCACACCATACCATACCATAACATACCATATCGAACTATACCATACCATACCATGCCATTCCATACCATTCCATACCACCCCATACAACACCATACCATACCATACCATGCCGCACCACATCATACCGTACCGTATGTACGCTCTCTCAATGCCGCCTTCCCATCGCGTGCCTTACCGCAGAGTGGCGCTGATGGGGCGCGTGGTTATCCCATCGACGAAGGGCACTTCGATGCCGGTGGGGTCCAACGGGCGGGAAAAACCCAGGGTCAGCCGCTCTAGAGTGCACGCTGTCTGCCTTGTGGTGAGAAAAGTTGACAAAATATATATTTTTAGGAGGGCAGGCGATGCCGTACCGTGCGAACGGCCAGCTCTTGTGGAGAAATGCCTCTCGTGATTGTTGTTGGTTGTTGGTGGTAGTGCTGATCGTAGTGGCGGTAGCGGTGGTATTGGGGTTGGTGGTGGTGGTGGTGGTATTAACGTTGTTGGTGGTGGTAGTGGTGTTGCTGTTTTGTTTTTGCTGTTTTTTGTTGTGCTGACTTTGCGGTAGAGACTGACCCGTTCGCGATAACATTGACATAGCGTCGTAGCTCGTAGCCTTTTTCGCGAGTTTGCTCTGCGACGCTGGCACGCTGGCGGGCATCTCTCCGCCATCCGTGGATTTGTGCTCCCCTCGCGGCGCCTGTTTGTGTTGTTGTTTTTTATCGTTTTGTCGTGTCTATAACCCTGGTTGGTCTCAACTGAGCCTTGCGTCGGTTTCTACTGTGATTCCTGTCAGTCCGAGATGGAGAATTGCTGACGCTCGTCCAAACGGTACTAGTGCTGCTCTGCTCTCAGCCGTTTCGGTTACACGTCGGTTACACACCGCTTACATACACGTCGGTTACACACCGCTTACATACGGATCGGTTACACGACGGTTTCACATCGATTCCACACCCGTTACACCTTGAGCATCGGTTAGACGTGATATCATACGTGCACATACAAGTTACACATCGATACACACAGCGCACGCAGGTGTTACGCATCGGTTACATGCATATAGGATCTAGATTATCTAGATCGTGATCTACGTAGATCCAGATCGTTATCTAGATTATCGAGATCGTGATCTACGTAGATTTATATCGTTATCTAGATCGTGTAGATCTGCATCGTGATTTAGATCGTGATTCAGATGTTATCTAAATCGCGTAGATCGTGATCTGCGTGATTTGGATGTGATCTAAATCGCGTAGATCGTGATCTGCGTGATTTAGATGTGATATAGATCGTGATACAGATCGTGATATAGATCGTGATCTAGATCGTGATCGTGATCTACAGTAGATCATATTCTAGATCGTGATCTATCTGTCCGGCGTGTGAAGTTATACGCATAAATCGGTTACATATCTGCGCCCCACCCTTCCCCGCAGCTGGAAGAACGGCCACACCCGGCGGGGTCTTACTGGTCCGGCTCTGTGAAGGACGTCACCGTACACCCGGGCGCGGAGGGGCGCGAGACTACGGACGTGACAGGTGCAGTGGCATTGCCTCGCTATGCCCGACTCTAAAACCCCGGCGGTACATAGGTAGGGTCGTTTCCACGCACTGGCAGGCGTTTTAGGGGAGGATAAGGGGGGGGAGAGGGGGGTATGTAACAGGTGCGTTGGAAGTGCCTCGCTGTGCTCGAGCCTAAAACCTCAGTGGTCGGTAGGGTCGTTTCCACGCATTGGCAGGCGTTTTAGGGGAGGGGACGGGGGGGGAGAGGGTGTGCACTCATGTCATGCATGGGCCGTAGTCGTAAATGACCATGGACCCTCACATCCCTAATATACTATGCCGGGACGGAGCACGTCGGGTTTTCACACGGGCGACCAGGTAGACATTGCACCAAGCAGCGAGGGGGGCAGGGGAGGCTTGATGGGGGAGTCGGTGTTTGGTGGGAGCAGATGGGTGGTTAGTGGGAGTTGGTAATTTCGGTGGGGGGGCGATGGCTGGTGGGGGTGGGAGGAGGTATATAGTTGATGGGAAACGGTGTTTGGCAAGGGAAGATGGTCGGTAAGAGTTGTTGATTGGTGGGGGCTGGCGGCAGGTGGTTGGTGGGAGGCGGATGATTTGCGGGGGGAAATGGTCGTTGGGAGCCGAGGAATGGTGGAGTTTGGGAGCGGATGGTTGGTCGGGGAAGATGGTTGTTATGGGTGGCGGCAGATGATTGGTGGGAGAAGATGGGCGGTGCGAGTCAGTTTTGGGTGGGAGGAGATAGTTGGCAGGGATCGATATTTAGAAGGAGTCAATAAATTATGGGGATGGGAGCACATGGTTGGTGGGGTGCAAATGGTTGGTGAGAGGAGATGGCGAGTGGGAGTTCGACTTCTGGCGGGAGCAGATGGTTGGCGGGGGTCGATGTGAGGTGGGTACGCTCGAGGTGTGAACTAATGCATGTATGTACGATAATTTGCGTATGATAAGCCTGGTACTCCAATACACAACACCGCGCTTGCCGTGCGTGTGCCCGCGCAGTCGCCACGAACCGGTACTGGAATCTGAAGGGATTGTCGGGCGTCGAGAAGAGGGACAAGGAGGGGGCCGCGTTTACCCTCCTCTTCGAGTCGGGCAGAAGGTGATCATGATTACTATGGTGATTATGATTATGATGGTGATTATGATTATGATGATGATTATTATGATTATGATGATGATGGTGATTATGATTATGGTGATGATGATGATGATGATGATTATGATGGTGATTATGATTATGGTGATTATGATGATGATGATGATGATGATGATGGTGATGATGATGATGGTGATGATGATGATGATGGTGATGATAATGGTGATGATGATGGTGGTGATGATGATGATGATGATGATGATGATGATGATGATGATGGTGATGATGGTGATGGTGATGGTAATGATGATGGTGATGGTGGTGATGTTGATAATGATCATGATCATGATCATGAAGGTGATGATGACGATGGTGATAGTGATGGTGATGATGGTGATGATGATGTTGATGGTGACGATGATGATAATGATGATGATGATGATGATGATGATGATGATAATGGTGACGGTGATGGTGGTGATGTTGATGATGATGATGATGTTGTCACAAAATTATTGCTCACTTCCCTGAAATCTTGCCTGTGGTGACAAAACGGGCTGAAAAGAAGAATACATAAATATCGATGGGAGAAAACAAACAAACAAGTACAAGATGCGGCGTACGGCGTACGGCAGTACTAGTGAAGGCGAACCAACGCAAAAAAAAAAAATACAGCGGTACATACGTACCGGACAGGACGAGGAAATTGTGGGACGAGAAAACAAAACCATCTCACAGCTGTGTTTTTTGTTTTTGCTCAATATACAGTACAGGACAACTACTACTATGCATAGGAAAACGAGCAGTCAAGTCTCCGGAGTCGTAAGCAGCAAGGGCTGATACGTCCAAGGGGACATGGAGTGAATTGACACACGACACGCAGTGAGACGTGGAAGTGTGGAGGGCGTGAGCTTTATTTTTACCCATCCGCCGGACGATTAAAAAAAAAAAAAAAAAAAAAAAAAGCAGTAAAAGGAGCAGGCTGATATTTGCAGGAACGTGAGAAATTCGGGGGTGGTTATGCTGAATTTAGTGCAGAACGCACTCTTTCTCACATCAGGAATCCAGCCTGCATCAGTTTTCCTGTTTCTCGTTACTGTACGAGTAGGTGTCCTGTGTTGCACGAGTAGCCTGAATCTGGAGATAATTCCTCGAAACTGATCGTTGCAAGCCGCTTGTATACACCGAAGTATAGAGTACTGGTATGTACATATATAGCGCATTTTCATTTTCGATCGTAGGCACATGAAGGGAGGAAAATGCCACGCGTATGCTGTAGGCACCACACAATCTGACCTTTTGTTTCGTGTGTTGGGTTGTGCTGTGTGTTGTGCGTTGTGTTGTTCTGCTTTTTTGGGGGGGGGGGTATTTGTTTTGGCTGCGTTTTGTTTGCGTGCTGATGTTTGTTTTGCGTTGTGTGGTTTTGTGGGTTTTAACGCGTGTTTTTCACATGTCTCTTTGACGCTGGTATGATGGCCCATTATGTGTGCACGCACCAATTGTCTTCTGTCTCCGTTTGGTGGACTCGTGTCGCCGTTTACGATGCTTTGTGACACGTCGGCCTATTTTTTATAAAATAAACGCCTCGAAAAATCTCACCGACCCATGCCGACGAAGACCCGCCCCTGCCATCCATATGCAACTCCGTCTCACAAGCGGTTCTTAGCAGGATGCAGCTCACCCTTCGCGCGACTCGCCCAACACGTCACGGCGTTTCGCGCTTGGTGCTAGCAATGTCTGCCTGCCTGGTCGGTGGAAACCCGCCGTGTGCTCCGTCCCGGCATTGTAGGAATGAGGGTCTACGGTCGTGTATAGGACGACGGCCATGCATGGCACCAGTACACTCCCCCCGTATCGTTGTGTCTACGCGTGTGTCATGTGCCTATGACTTTGCCGTCCGTGTCAATGTTATGTTTGGATGTGCTGTAGGTAGCACCTGGTATTTATTTTCTCGCCGACTGCCACATCAACGACAACCCCCCCCCCATCCCTCCCCCTCCCCTCCCATGTCGCCCCCGCCCCCTGTTTATGCTGCTGGTGTCCCCCATGTTATTATCCTTGTCCGCTGTGACGCCTTTGTTCATATTTTGTACGGTTTCATTTTTTACTACTGTAGTACTACTAGCGGGTCTCTGGCGACTGCAGTTAGTCATGAGTCCAGCTACACCTGGGAAGGCGTGAATGCAGCGGCGTGCGATGAGATCCTGTGGGGCTTGCTGACGCTGCACAGGGCCATGCAGGACAACGAGGAATTGGAGTCTGTGAACGTCAGCCTTAAGGTGAGGGGCCTTTTTTTTGCGTTTTTTTTCATTTTGAGTACGGCCGCAGGCCACACCAGGTCTTGCGTTTTTTTTCTGTTTTTTTCTGGTGGTATGCCCATCGGTGTAGCCCTCACAGGCCCCGAGGTGGACACTTGCCCATATCCCTAACCTGAAACGCCAGACTTGAAACCCGGGGATGGCTCCTAAATGTCCCCGCCGTCTTGATTTGTGCCTCGTCTACGCAGTCCCACTACCTACTGTTGTACCTGGTATTAATAGTCGTTGGTGCTATGACGGTAGACTTGTCCAAGCGATTACGGGCACGCTTTTTCGCTCGCATCGCCGCCGCCAGCACCATCACCAATACCAACACTACCGACACTTGACACCAACCTAACACCAACACCAACACCCAACACCCAACACCAACAACGCCAACACAAACACAAGCACCAACACCAATACCAACACTAACACCGCCAAACAAAACCATCATCTTGAAACGCCAACATCAACACAACCAATACGCCAACGCTCAACACCACCACCAACACCACCACCAACACCACCAACACCAGCAACAACAACACCAACACTAACACCACCAACACCGACATCACCAACACCCAACACCCAACACCAACACCAAAACCACCAACAAAACCATCACCACAAACGCCAACACCAACGCCAACACCAACACCAACACCAGCACCACAAACACAAACACAAACCAACACCCAACACCACCAACACCAACACCGCTAACACCACGGCCTCCTTATATGTCTCCTCCTCAGGAGCTAGACGCGACGGCCGTGTACCACGGCCTGGCCACGAAGCACCCCCTCGTGCCGTCCCTGGCGAGGCAGATTCGGGCGGACGAGCGGAGCGCTGGGCGGGAGCAAAGCTCGACGACCCGCGGCGGCGGCGGTGGCGGTAGCACCACGGGGGACAGGGATTCGACCGGTATGGGCGGCAGGCGTTCTTCGGGAGGGATGGGGGGACGGCGGGGGAGTGAGGTGTCTAGGACCAGCGTCGAGAAGGGCCGCCGTTCATCAAAGGTGTGTATGTTTTTTTGTCGTTGGAAGGATACAGTAGTTAGGAGGAAGGGACAGGAGGGGGGGGGGGGGGGGGGGGGGGGGGGGGGGGGGGGGGGGGGGGGGGGGGGGGGGGGGGGGGGTGTACTCATGTCGTGCACGGCCGTATTCGTATGGCCATCGCATCCCTGCAATGCTGGGACGGAGCATGTCGGGTTTTCATCGACCAGGCAGACCTTGCTAGCATCAAGCACGGGGGCGGGGAAGCACGAGGGGAAGGTGTTTCGTTTTTCAAGAGTGTTGCTTGTTTTATTTTTGTTTATTTTCGTGTTACTTTTTTTTTGTCTTTTTGTATTATACCCTTTTTGTATTTGGTGTTTTTTTTTCGTAACTCCCTTCAGAAGTTGCACCCCTTTTCCTTGGTTTTTGGAAACAACATGCTGCTTATAATTTGTCTTGGCGTATTGTTTGCATCCACAACACTGGTTTCGTTGTGCTCTTGTGTTTCGCGCGCTACACGATAGTTCCATGCATGCCTGCTTTCATACACCATGGTGTCGTTGTTTTTGGCATTTTAGTCTCGGACACGGAGACAAGGTTGGTTCAGAGTTTGCAGACTGAGACGCGAGAAACTGCTCCCTCTCATGCCGGTTGTCTCATTTTTTGTGTGCAGCATGCCCTATTTTGTGCGCGCTACGATATGAACCTCGCTTTTTGTTTTTGGCGTTCCTTCCTGTTCTTGGTGTGTGCTTTTGCGCTCGCTTCGTGTGAACCTCGCTTTTTTTTTCGTTCCGTCCTGTTTTTGGTGGGAGCTTAAAAGTTGCTTTCTGTGCGTGCTCGCTTGGTTGACAGATGTGCTGGTGTGTATGTGTTTTGTGTTAGTGTTTTGCGTACTCGCTGTTTTGCTTGCCTGCTTGCCTGCTTGCCTGCTTGCCTGCTTGCCTGCTTGCCTGCTTGCCTGCTTGCCTTCTTGCCTGCTTGCCTACGTGCCTGCCTGCTTGCTTGCTTGCTCGCTTGCCTGCTTGCCTGCTTGCCTGCTTGCCTGCTTGCCTGCTTGCCTGCTTGCCTGCTTGCCTGCTTGCCTGCCTGCCTGCTTGCTTGCCTGCTTGCTTGCCTGCGTTGCCTGCCTGCCTGCTTGCCCGTTTGCCGGCTTGCTTGCCTGCTTGCTTCGTTTTTTCAACGCGTGTGCGTACCTGGTGTCTGTTTTTTTTTGTCTTCGTATCGTATTGTCGGAGCAGGGCAGCCCGCGCTGGGACTACGACGAGTTCGAGCAGGGAGAGGCGGTCCTCGGGCGGCTGAAGTGGCTCGAAAAGGGACGCGAAGGCCTGCTGGAGGAGCTGTCTCAGGAGCTCGACGGCTTGGAAGGCGGGACCATTCAGCAGGTGACTACGCGAGGGGTACTTTAACTGCCTCGTGGGCGCCTTGCCATAAACGTTACGTGATAGGATAATTCCCCTTGTGCGGAGTAAAGGTTCTCCACCCCGCACAAATTATCTATAACTCGACCGCCAGCTGTGACCGACCGCCAAAACAAAAACGGTACCCTGGTGGTCTGGCTCATGTCGTGAGCGGCATGTTTCACAGTGTCGTTGCCAACCGACGCCAACCCAACCTATATATAATATAGGGCGGGGAGGGGTTACTTTGGTCATGCATGGCCGTAGTCGTATGACCGTAGACCGTCGTATCCCTACAAAGCCGGGACGGAGCACGTCGGGTGTTCACCGACCAGGCAGACATTGATTCCACCAGTCGCCAAGCGCCGTGAGAAGTTGAGCGAGTCGCATGAGTGTGAGCTGCATCCTACTATTTGGAACGGCTTGTGAGGCGGACTTTCTTGCTGTGGATGACAAGCGTCAAGTTCATTGATGGGGCGCGGGGAGGGGGAGGGAAATGACGGCCCTCGGTGCCCTTTAAGTTTGCTCTTGGCTTTCCAGGTCGTCTTTTTTTTTCGTTCTCCGTTTCCCTTATTTTTGTTATATCTCTCTCTCCTCGTATTTTTCGTTTGTTATAGTGCCCCCTACCCACCTCTACCATCTACGCCTTTTAATCCACGTATATATATAAGCGTGATTGAAGTATCACACTTAGCTAGCGAAGAGAAGTTTCGACGAAATCCTCGATCTCACAGCTGTTTTTTTTTTCTAATTTTTTTTTTTTTCAAATATAGGGTTGATCTTGTTTCGAAATTCGGAGTGTGTGTTTTGGTTGGTGTCGCTTGCTGCTGCTTTTTATTTTCTCTTGCGTCGAGTGCTCGTGACCGCAATGTTTGTGTGCTTCTCCGCCGTGTGCACCCTTTTATTTTGTTTTTCTGCACTTTTTTTTTTTTTTTTTTTCGCGGTTTCATGCAGAAGGGGGCGTTTTTTTTATCGAGGGCATGTACTCAGTACGAGGTATATATATACACTGCTGTCTCTCGTATCTCCTCTCTCCCCCCGAAACGCATTCTGGTGGGTTTCCGTACTATAATATGGGGTGTTTTCTTTATTGCACACAACATAAAACCTACTGGCGAACATACTGGCCGGGCCAATCAATCAGTAGATCCCTACAGGCAATAGATGACTACGAACTACCAGTGCATACTGCGCCAGTGCCTAGCCCTATATATATTATTACGGAGGACCATAGTAAATAGGACCAAATATTGTTAGTAAAAATAGGTAAATATATTGGTTTTTGTGTGTACCGTAGATCCTATTTACTATGGTCCCACGAAATAGGCGTACTCGGACATATACCCCGACTCCTGCTCGTACGATAAAGGCGGGCCATCTTTTTTCTGAGGGTGTTGGTCACTCGAGGAGCTCTATACCTGCAGTGGCCTGCACATTTTGGAGGGATTTGTAAAGTTGTACCAACGATAGACAATACCATGGCTCAAGTACACAGCGAAGAAATGTTGCAACTAAATAATGAAATTCCGACGAGTTTGGCCACCCTTAGGGCCCATCTTAACGAGTATAAAATAAATTCAATTTGGGAAAAATAAAATTCAAATTCGCTTTTCATTGGTCAACACACACACCAGCACCCCCCAAGATCCCAATCTTTGGTGCTGGTGCGCGTGTTGACCAATGAAAAGCGGATTTGATTTTTTTTTTTCCAAGTTGAATTTTTTTTTCTTCGTTAAAATTGGCCCTAAGGAGCCCCCTCCCGTGATTCAGAAAAAGTTTCAGCCAAAAAAAGGTACAGTACCTCTATCGTTGCCCTCGGGTAGACTCCCTACTTTTAAACGAGCCCCCTCGTAAAAACGCCTCGTACCTCAACATTGCAATTGTTTTTTTTTGTTCCCTGGCCGTTCGAGCTGATTGCGTATTCGGAACAAACGGGCTCAATCGAAACGCTGACACATCATGTACCCCAACGTTGCCAATCAATGCTGATTTTTCTCTCTGGCCGTGTCGGCTAATCGTGTGTATTCGGAACGAAACATACTCGATCGAAACCCGAAACGCTGATATTGTGTTTTCTCTTTACCTCCACGTTGCCAGTGCTTATTTTTCTCTCTGACCGATCCAGCTTCATCGTGTATTCGGAACAAACGTACTCGACCGAAACCCGAAACGCCGATATGATGTTATCTCTTTACCTCCACGTTGCAAATGCTGTTTTCGCTCTGACCGATTCAACTTAATCGTGTATTCGGAACAAACGGACTCGACCGCAATCCGAAACGCCAATATTATATAATCCTTTCCCTCAACGTTTAAAATGCTGTTTTATTTTCTCGGACCGATTCAGCTTAATCGTGTATTCGGAACAAACGGATTCGACCGAAATCCGAAACGCTGATATGATATTATCCTTTACGTCAACGTTGCCAATGCTGGTTTATCATTCTGGCCGATTCAGCTTAATCATGCATTCGGAACAAACGGATTCGGCCGAAACCCAAAACGCTGATATATTATATTATCCCGAACTCAACGTTGCCAATGCTGTTTTTGTTTTCTCCGGCCCTGTCCAGCTGATCGCGTACTCGGAAAAAACGGACGAGACTGAAACCCTGATCTCCCTGCTGGACGAGGTGGACAAGCAGCTCCAGATCATGGAGGTACGTCATCTTATGCATGATGATAGAACACTGCTCCCACTGGGGATATCGTAGTACCCAGTGTATATCACACCCCCTGGGGTGAATTTAAAGCGAATTTTCCGCATAACCAGGGGGGTACAGGCGACGAAAAAGCGGCTTTCGGAGCATCCCGTCGAGATGTGTCCATAGACGGGTCAACCTGAGAGGGGCAACGTATGATTCCGATTATTGCCGGCGTGGGATGAAACACAAACGCTTACGTACTACTCGTACGTACTGCAGGAAGGATGGTGTGTCTCTGCGATAGTCTACGTAGTCTCTTATCTCCGGGGGCCATAGTAAATAGGACTACATATTGTTACGTATCAATAGTAGAAATAGGGAAATATATGGGTTATTGTGTCTACCGTAGGTTCTGTTTACTCTGCACCCCCGTATTAGTGTATTAATAGAGGAGTTGCGTCATTTCCCCTTGTGTTTATGTTCGGATCCAGGTTCAAAACGCCTACGTATAAATAGTTCGTACGCATTGATCGCTGTTAGGTATATAAAGCAACGTATGTACAGTAGTATATATATCTCAACGTTTTTGATGCCACTTTGTCCGAAAATATAAGGGCCGTTTCGATATCCATGTTAGTGCCCAAAGGATCCTTAATATCCCGGAACAGAGTGGTAACTGGTATGGTGTATGCGTGCGCGCTCTGTTGTAGCAACTAATTATGTCATACTTCATATATGCTTCGTATGTGTTTGTTCTGTTGTATTTATTTTACCCCCGGGTGCTGCTGTGTGATGGAAGGGCTGGCTGGAGGAGCACGGCCGGCCTTTGGAGGCGATGAGCGTCGACATGGCCCAGATCGAAAGGAAAAACAACAAGCTAGACGTGCAGTGGAGAAACTACCAGGTACAGGTTGTAACACAGACGTGTTTCATAGATTGGCAATGTTGCGTTCGGCTTGCTGGCTGCTGAAGGCTGGATTCATTATTTACGGAATGCGTACATCCTATGGATTAATGTGAACACACACACATATGATACGCAGTATCAAGCACTTCTCCCGATTTGTTTATATTTTTTCTTGGAAAAATCTTACCCTGGCTTTTCTTCGTGCTAGTTTTATTATTACATAGGATATGGTGAAAGCAAACCCAACTCTTTCGCTGAGCGTCTCGCAACGTTTATACTACTGGTATACGGCACTACGTAGTGCACTATTTTAATAGTGTTGGCTGTGCCGTGTAGTGTAGCAGTGTTATCACACAACAACCCCAGACTTCGTTCCCACCCCGCTCCACCCTACCCCACCCTACCCCACCCCCACCACCCCACCCCACCCCACCCCACCCCGCCCCACCCACCCCACCCCACCACCCCACCCACCCAACCCAACCCAACGCCAAAACCCAACCCAACGCCAACCCACCCAACCCAACCCAACCCAACGTCAACCACCAACCCAACCCAACCCAACCCAACCAACGTCCACCCACCCCACGCCCACCCGCACCCACCCCAACCCCACCACCCCCCGCACCACCCCACCCCACCAAACCACCCAACCCCGCCACCCCCTTTTTTTCCCTATTTCCTCACATGTTTCAGAACCTGCACGTGTACCTGAAGCACTTGGTGGAGGCCATCTCCATCACCCCGAGCAACGAGTGCATGTTGAGAGATCCTCAGATCCTGCTCGACTCTGCTCTCACCAACGGGGACGACGACCCATCTCACGAGGTCGAACAGGTAAAACAAAACAAAAAAGGAGTTTTCCTCTATTACGGGGTGGGCTAATGTAGTAAATAGGACCTACAGTACACATAAAAACCTATATATTTACCTATTTTTACTACGAGTACAGTAGTAATATTTGGTCCTATTTACTATGGTCCTCCGTAATAGTGTAGTGTTGGGATGTCGAACGATAACGATAAACAATGTTGTTTAAAGAATCGATGCGATTTCGATATTTGGTATATATCGTGCTTACATCGAATGTGTCGTTCAGTATCTGCATAAAAAAAAAAAAAACACACACACACATTCACACACACGGGGAAGCCTGGGGGTTGAAGGCAAAACGCGTTTGTAACACATTCAGAACTGAAAAACGTATACGACACTAATTTCAAGTAGTTTGTCCCCAAACACGGGAGACCAGTTCTGAAGAGGTTAAGGGGTTGAAATGGTATGTACGATATGTCGAATGTTCGATATTTCGATACGATATCCAACAATATTTTCGACGTGATGCGCCCCATCGGTGAGGCGGGGGGAGCGTACTCAATGACGCGTGCTACGGTAGAGGTAGCACTTTTTGGCTGAATCGTTTTCTGAACGATCTATTAAAGGCTCCTTAACCCAAATTCGTCGGACTTACATTTTTGTGACGAAACGTGTTTCAGAGTATTCTTCGGTCATGATATTTCATCCGGCAGCACTTTTATTTTCTTCCGAAATCAGTTTTTCGGTGAGGTATGACGCTCCTTAAATGAGCTCAGATAAAATACGGTGCACCTCTATCGTAGCATGCGTCTCATTGCCATACATGGTCGTAGTCGCATGACCATACATAGGTGAGGGCGCGGAGGTGATGTGCGTATGCTTCGAAGTACACACCAGGGTATACATTCTGCTTGATTCTGCTCTCG
The DNA here is from genome assembly GCA_008828725.1 of Saccharina japonica. NCBI lineage: Eukaryota > Phaeophyceae > Laminariales > Laminariaceae > Saccharina > Saccharina japonica. The sequence goes on from MEHQ01000768.1 coordinate 92,704, forward strand.
CCAATAGCAATGACGACCCATCTCAGGAGGCCAAACAGGTAGTAAGGGGTCTCCACACCCTGTGTGCCGTCGGCGAGGCGCGCGCGCGGGGGGGTATATTGATATTTGCCGTATCCCCATTCCCATTGGTCAATTGTTGTATCAGATACTTCAGACATATACTGTCTGTATCATATATACCTGTCTTACTATGTGTCCGCCCGTCGGTAACCGATCGGACCGGCCGTCGGTATTCCCTTGTCGCAGGTGGTCGCGGCAGCGGAGGCTCTTTCGGCTGCCCTCGCCTCCACGGAACAGCTGGCAGCACACGAGTCCACGTCTTCCCTGCAGCTACTGGCGGACCAGCGCGCCAAGCTCATGGGTCTCGCTGAGGTATGGCGTGTTTTTTTTGTTATTTTTGTCGTGCAGATCAAAACAGAGCTCACAAAGGGGTATTATTTAGTGCACTTCGTATATAAAATACCTGCATCCAAAAAGTGTCTAGAGCGTAGTGAAGTGGGGGGTCTGACTTGTTTGATGGGTAAAGCTTAACTTCAGACAACTGCATACCACTATGTGCCGAAATAGAAGCACATTTTTACATTAATATTGAACTAAAAAGGTGCTTATATTTCGGGACAGAGTGGTATACAACCGCACTCTGTTTGTGAAGACACGTTTGTGTGTGTTTTTTTTCATCTCAGTGCTGCTGTTGTTGATGATTCTTCTGCAAGTAACTCCGTATCGTCCGCTTCGATGGAGCCTTGCTTCCATCGACTAAAACAGCTGTCTTAGGTTATGGAAGTTATGGAAGAGCACGCGTGTGTGTGCTGTCGGTTTTACCGATTCTTCTGCAAATAACTATCGTCCGCTTGGGTGGAGCCTAGCTCCCATCGACTACAACAGCACTCTTGTTTTGGGAAAAAGCACCCTTGTGTGTGTGTTTTATTTCGGCACTGCTGACGTTTATTACTGTTGCTGATCTTTTCTGCAGGTAACGTGCTCTCAGCTGGTCGGCTTTTGCCGGCGGCTGCTGAAACGGCTGGCGACGCAGGAGGGCGCCGTCAGCAACGACGGAGGTCCAGACCTTACGAGGCGTAGCTCCGTGGCGGGGGACACCTCGAAGCAGCGCTTGCTGCAGGTCCAGCGCCAGTTCCATGGATACCTGATCGATTACGAGCCGATCTTCGCCCAGGTATATATTTGAGTGTGTCTGTTATCTTCCACCACTACGGTAGTGCTGCCTATATAAGGCGGTATAGTGCACCGAGATTTCGACCGCCTTATTCATTTTACCATGCGAGTGCAATTGTCCGGTCATGACGACCGATTTTGACCGCCTCATATCGAGCGGCCGCCTTATTCATGCTGCGTTATACAGGCCCCAGTACTGTAAACCCTTTATTTCTACCCAACCACATCAAGTACACCCAGTGTATGTGTACCGGGTATTTATGACGAGCGAATACGAGTTTTTCAGCTTTGACGGAGCCCAAAAACAAATAGGGAGAGGGGGGTCCCCTTTCGAGTTACGTTGCCTGAGTGTCCGACGTATTCCGCACGGTACGCCGTCCCTCCGACGCGCACAAGTTGCCGACAGTTACAAATAACCTGACACGCGATTTGTTTTTTTGTGGCGCGTGCTATATATACGACGGAGGTATATACCTTACACCCCAAATCGTCGGACTTTCAGTCTTGTGCTGCAATGTTTTTTTTTTCACTTTGAGTTTGGAGTGAAGCATAGAACTCCTGCTCAAGTGACCACCCTCGGTATGGTGCACCTCTATATACCGTAGCATGCGTGTTTTATACTGGTAGTGTCTTAAAAACGCCTTCCAATGGGCGGCATGGGTACACCCAACCCACTTATCTGAGGGTCCTGAGTTGATGAGCGCTATTTTGGGAAAAATGAAAGTTCCACCCTATATGACCACTTCTATGACCCCTCGTACGATAAATGTATGTTTATTGATATTTGTTTTTTCGAAAATATATCTCTTCGTACGAGCTTTTTTCAGCTAAACACTGAGTACGTCGATCCGAGCGCTGTAGCTCGAGTGGCGAATATATAGACTGTACAAGGTCCGCCTTCGGGATTGTGGTCGACTTCAAATCCCGCGGAGTGTCGCAAGCTGCGAAGAAAGGAGAACACAGCAGGCGTTCGTTTTCTCGTACACACCAGCTACTGCTCGTACGTAGCCACCGGGCAGAGGAACGAAGAAAATGTGAAGCGCCTCTTGAAAGCTAAAGAAAAAGGAAGTACGAGGCAAGTAACCGAGCAAGTAACCTAGAACGTGACACCGACCATCCCACACGAGTTTATAGTTATCTATATATTGATATTGATATATATATATATATATACGATATATATGTATTCCTCGGCCTCAGTAGGCATAAAACAAATAACACTACACTAGAGTGTATTTGTTACGTGAGCAACGCAGTTATAACGTTATAACCCATTCCACCGACCTGCAGGCAGGTGTGGAAGCTGATGGACGGAGCCGGCGGTAGGACTTTCATAGTCAAGTATCAGTATTGTTGTGCACGTTTAAGCACGTTAAAAGAGCATTCGGAACATGAAGGGAAGCTTTTAAAAAAACAAACACGACGAAGAACCGTATTTTCAGCCCTTTTGGTTGGTTGATTATAGGTGTAGCGACCAGAACAAGGCTACATTTGTTTTGGGGGGTCATCAAACGATCTACGAGCACAGCGTGAGCGCCCCCCCCCCACCCCTCCCAGCAGAACGGGCAGGACCATGATATCGTCGTGCGCCCATTCCGTACGAACTCCTTGCATTACTACCATTGTAAATCGGACACCAACCAATGTACTTCTATCATATCATAATCCCCCAATCAAATTACACAGTGGCCGTTACTACTACTCCTGTAACCGTCACTATGTAACGCCAAGTGTTTTTTCCCACTGAGCCTCCACGAGGGTCAATAACACCATTGTACGGATTTGTACCGCTCGGCAGGTGCGGAAGCTGGACAAAGCCGGGGGGCGACGGAGCGCCGAGCTACAGCGGACCTACGCCGACGACCTTGGACAGGGGCTGCTCAAGGTATGTACAAGCTTGGGTTGGCTTTTGGGGATTTTGTTGCGGCTTTTACGTACAGTGGGTGGTGTGCTTGGCTATGCGCTGCGCTTGGCTGGGCTGGGCTGTGTCGTGCTGTGTTTTGTTGCTGCGAGACGCTGTGCTGTGATGTCCTGTCCTGTCCTGTCCTGTCCTGTCCTGTCCTGTCCTGTCCTGTCCTGTCCTGTCCTGTCCTGTCCTGTCCTGTCCTGTCCTGTCCTGTCCTGTCCTGTCCTGTCCTGTCCTGTCCTGTCCTGTCCTGTCCTGTCCTGTCCTGTCCTGTCCTGTCCTGTCCTGTCCTGTCCTGTCCTGTCCTGTCCTGTCCTGTCCTGTCCTGTCCTGTCCTGTCCTGTCCTGTCCTGTCCTGTCCTGTCCTGTCCTGTCCTGTCCTGTCCTGTCCTGTCCTGTCCTGTCCTGTCCTGTCCTGTCCTGTCCTGTCCTGTCCTGTCCTGTCCTGTCCTGTCCTGTCCTGTCCTGTCTAGCGGGGAATTGTTATTATTGGTAGTGCTGCTGTATCATGGTTGTGTCTGCCTGTTGTATGTTGTGTTTTTTTTCTTTGTGGGAGGGCGTGTCCGTTTTAAGCGTGTCCTTTTTTGGAACGTGCTTCCGTTTTTCCATTGCTCCGATTTCGCTACGAGACCATTTTGGGTTGTGGTTCTGGTGCCTCGATTTCACTACGGTAGGTTCCGATATTTGGATTTCGCTAGGTCCCAGTTTTTCGCGTTCGCTTTAGGTCCCAGCACTAGGTTTTCGCTAAGTCCCAGCAATTTTATTTTGCTTGAACATGGTTTTATGATTTCCAGTACTTCGATTTCAGTTTCACTGGTCCGATTTCCGCCACAATACATGTGTTTCAGCTTCGACTTCGATGAACAGCAGTGTTTTGATTCTCCGCGCATCTCGCGCCCGCGTGCTCAACCGACCTTCCCTCCTCCGCTCTTGGCCCCCGTGATTTGCCTCTTGCCTCTTGCCTCTTGTCTTTTGCCGCTAGCTAGCAGCGTTGGCGAAGTCGTCGAAGTGCAAGAGCATCGGGATCATCCTTCCGGGATACTGCGGCGTTGGCTCGGCCCAGGCGTTGGCTCAGGTAACAATTCCACTCATCATACAGATCATCTGCATACAGATCATGATCTACTATAGATATTTCAGGGCAGACAGATACTAGTAGCTTCCTGATCTGTATGATCTACACTACAGTAGCTCATGCTGACGGGTGAGAGAGCCGTCATGGTGATCTGCATGGTCTAGGCACATGTTTCCTGGGTTGGAGCTGTACTACTGCTGTACGTTCGTAGACAGATGCCATTAAGGGGGACCGGTCGCCCCGGTAGACTAGTGGTCAGCTTCAAAGACTACTGGCATTGGTACCCAAGTTCGAATCCCACCGTGGTGATATTTTTACTTTATTTGAAAAAATAAAAAGGAACCAATTGCTGAGAGCGCCTTCGTGGCGTGGGTAGGCGGAATCCGACGCAAGTCGACGAGGGAAGAAAGTGCTGAAATCTTCTCGCGATAAAAATACAAGGCAAGTACCGTAGTGGGCAGGGGGGAGAAGAGCCTACTTAGTGACCCCGGATCTGAATTACGACTAAAGAAGGAGAGAGAAAAGAAGGGCGAAGATAATAAATGGGATGGACAATTTTTTTTTTTTTTTAAATAGTAAATAGGACCAGATGTTGATAGTAAAAATAGGTAAATATCTAGGGTTTTTTTTGTGTTTAGCATAGGTCCTATTTACTATGGTCCCCCGTAATAGCACCACGTTGTATAGCGGCAGATGTACAGCAGTAGGATCTAGATTATCTTCAGTAGGTCTGGTCTGTCTACAGCAGTAGATCGTGATCTGTCCATTACAGCAGTACTGCTGTAGATCATGATCTGTCCATTACAGCAGTACTGTAGATCGTGATCTGTCCGTTACAGCAGTACTGTTGTAGATCATGATCTGCCCATTACAGCAGTAGGAGCCCTTTTTACGGGACCCTACGACAAGGGAAAACGGGCTATTCTAAAGGCACCTCGAATTTCTGCTCACCATTTTTGCCCACTATTTCGGAGGACCATAGTATTCAGCACCCATGACATCCACTAAAACTTACATATTCCAGTATTTTTACTATTAATAAGCATATTTGGTCCTGATTACTATGGTCGTCCGTAATAGTTACTGTATATAAGGGGCCGGTACCAAGTCTGATATGAGGCATTCGCACACAAGGGACCTCCAATCCCGAACGCACTGCTGTTACGGGGGACCATGTCGGTCGCCCCGATGGTCTAGAGGTAACCTCGAACGCTTCTGAACGTTGATGTCTGGAGTTCGAATCTCACGTGGGTCGGACTTTTGAGTTTATTTGCAAAAATAAATAAAAAACGGAATCAACTGCTGAGAGCGCCAATTAATAGTAGCGTGGGTAGGCACAATTCGATGCGAGTCGACGAGGGAAGGAAAGGCTGAAGTCTTCTCGCGATAAAAATGCAAGGCAAGAACCGTAGTGGGGGAGGAGGGAGAGGAGCCTACTTTGTGACCCCGGATCTGAGTTACGACTAGGGAGGAGAGAGAAAGGAAGGGCGAAGATAATAAATGGNTTTTTTTTACAGCAGCAATACTATTTCTGGTATAATAACACCATATCAGTACTCCTTACGGGAAACGGCATAGCTCCAGTTCTAATATACATGTTTTTCGTTTTTTTTACAGCAGCAATACTATTTTCTGGTATAATAACACCATATCAGTACGTACTCCTCACGGGAAACGGCATAGCTCCAGTTCTAATGCTCAGTATTTCGCCCATAGAGTATTTGCAAAGAGCCTAGACCATGGTCAACATTTGTGTCTCGGGAGGCGTATCGATCAGACGCCTTGGTCGTCACGAAAAGTGCCTCTAAATATGCACTTTTCGTCGATCAGACGCCTTGGTCGTCACGAAAAGTGCCTCTAAAGATGCACTTAGCTCGATATCGATCAGACGCCTTGGTCGTCACGAAAAGTGCCTCTAAAGATGCACTTTTCGCGATGGTCGTCACGAAAAGTGCCTCTAAAGATGCACTTTTCGCGACGAAAAGTGCATCTTTAGAGGCACTTTTCGTGACGACCAAGGCGTCTGATCGATACGCCTCCCGAGACACAAATGTTGACGCGAAAAGTGCATCTTTAGAGGCACTTTTCGTGACGACCAAGGCGTCTGATCGACGAAAAGTGCATATTTAGAGGCACTTTTCGTGACGACCAAGGCGTCTGATCGATACGCCTCCCGAGACACAAATGTTGACCATGGTCTAGGCTCTTTGCAAATACTCTATGGGCGAAATACTGAGCTTTTCAACGATGGAAGACTCGTGTTTCATCATGACCGAAGAGGCCCCTTAAATAGGTTTGGACCTACGGTATTGCATTGTCTGCTCTGCTTACTGCATTGAGCGTAGGCCCAGGCCTTTAAGGCACGCCGCAGGCGCAAATAGGCATACGGAGATAGGCCCGCCGCAGGCGAAAAAAATTGAAATAGGCACGTCGATAGGCAAATGCCTGAAATGCCTTAAACGTGCCTATCTATGCCTGAAATAATGCCTTAAACGTGCCTGAAACCGTCAAGGCACATCCCACACTAATTTCAAGTAGTTTTAGGGTTTCAGGCATAAATGCCTATCTTGCTCAATCCCATACTAATTTCAAGTAGTTTTGGGTTTCAGGCATAAGTGCCTACCTTACTTCCTATCTTGCTCAATCCGACACTAATTTCAAGTAGTTTTGGGTTTCAGGCATAAATGCCTATCTTGCTCAATTCACACTAATTTCAAGTAGTTTAGGGTTTCAGGCATAAATGCCTATCTTGCTCAATCCATACTAATTTCAAGTAGTTTTGGGTTTCAGGCATAANGTGTGTGTGTGTGTGTTCTTCACATTAAACCTTCCTTTCTACCCGTCGACATCCAGCACACCTAGTGTCCGTGCCGATTCTTCATCCTAAAAAGGTACCAGTTCTGTGGTCACAAAACTACGACACAGAGATACTACGCTCAGTGCAGTAAGCAGAGCAGACAATGCAATGCCATATACGACAGGCAAGACCTGTCGTACCCTGCTAGCAATCCAGCTGCATGCAAGAGAAAAAAAGAGAAAAAAAGGAAAAAAGCGAAAAGGAAAACAGTACAGGACACCTAATAAGAAACAGGCTGACAAGAAATCCAGGCTGATAAGAAATCCAAGCTGACATTTAGACTAAAATAAGAAAATTTAGAGTCGTTACCTTGGAATTAGTGTATAAAACACCCTTTCTCAAATAAGAAATCGAGCATGGGCCAGCTTTCCTGTTTCTTACTAGGTGTCCTGTACTGTACTGTATGTGAAGTATTTTAACCCTGTCGGGACCCATGTACGGCGGTACCGCCTCTCTCACAAGAAAAAGATCCCCACAAGAACCTCAGCCTTAGATGTCAGGGGAAATAAGAAATTCTCAAATAAGAAAATTGAAAATAAGAAGTTATGAGATAATATATTCGGGAGCGTCTCACAAAGACAGACCCACAAGAACCTCATCCTTAGGTGCCAGGAGAAATAAGAAACTCGTAAATAATAAATTCGGGAGCGTCGCACAAGATAGACCTACAAGAACCTCAGCCTTAGGTGTCAGGGTAAATAAGAAATTCGGGAGCGTCGCACAAGACAGAGACCCACAAGAACCTCAACATTAGGTATCAGGGGTAATAAGAAATCCGGAAGTAGGAAATTCAGAAATTCGAAACAAGAAATTCGGCAATAAGAAATTCAAGAGCGTCGCACAAGACAAAGACTCACGAGAACCTCAACCTCAGGTATCAGGGGAAATAAGAAATCCGGAAGTAAGGAGTTCGGAACAAAAAATTCGGGAGCGTCGCACGAGAAAGAGCCTCACAAGAACGTCAGCCTTGGGTATTAAGATAAATACTCATTTCGGAAATAAGAAATTCGGGAAAAAAATACATTCGGTAATAAGAAATTCGGGAGCATCTCACGAGAAAGAATCGGTGGGTACCAAGGGGAATTCTAAATTCGGAAATGAGAAATTCGTAAAATAAGAAATTCGGGAGCGGTTGTACTGAATCTATTGTGGTCCAAACCCTTTCTCAAAACACGAAATCTAGCCTATATAGGCCAGTATCCCGGTTTTCGTGTTGGAGAGCCGGTATATACCGTTTAATTATCACGGAAGACGCCGATTGACGGCGCTCGTGCCCCCTTTTAACGGGCATGCCTATATACGCCGTGAAGGGACAGGGTTTTCAAGTCTAAGGAGGCGTTGATGGCTCAAGACTATATAGCTAAAAAACAATATAAAAAACCGACAGCTGTGAGATCGAGGATTTGGCGTCGGAACTCATCTTTGCAAGTTGTGTGGGATACTTCGATTGCGCCAACTACGTACGGGTTTTGAGGGGAACGGAATCTGGCAGCTGTGGAACTCAGGGGAGGTCACATTATACGGCGTACTCCCTTAATGTGTTGCAGTAGTAGAGGCTCAAGACTATATATGCTACACCCTCTCTCAAATAAGAAATCCAGCCTGGACTAGATTTCCTGTTTCTTACTATATATGTGTCCTGTACTGCTGTAGACTACGTACAGCAGTAGTAGCCGATACTACTGCAAAACAGTTTGTCAGTACTGCCTTTTTATATACGGTGTACTCCCTTAATGTGTTGCAGTAGTAGAGGCTCAAGACTAGATATGCTACACCCTCTCTCAAATAAGAAATCCAGCCTGGACTAGATTTCCTGTTTCTTATTATATAGGTGTCCTGTACTGCTGTGGACTACAGCAGTAGCCGATAGTACTGCAAAACAGTTTGTCAGTATAGTACGAGTACTTTTTTTTGCACGTTGTTGGTGTAAATCTTCCCGGTATACCAGGTATTCACCTCCCACGTGCCAGTACCTCTTAACCCTTTTAGAACTGCAGTCCCGTTTTGGGGACAAACTACTCTAATTCTAAGTAATTTGTCCCCAAAACGGGACTGCAGTTCTAAAAGAGTTAAGTACACTTCTTCTCCTGTACAGCAGTAGTATCATACCTCAGATCACGCGAGCACCAAAACATTGGATACCAGGTATGTCCCATCACCCCACAGCATGACATGCCTTGAAGACCGAGTACGCCCCAGCAGTACTTCGTACCTCGCAGCAACACGTCATGCCGAACATGTACCAGAGGTACGTATGTAAAACACTGCATTGTTGGTACTACACTAATACGGGGGGCGACAGTAATATAGGACATAAGGTACACACAACCCCACAGCAGCATGACATGCCTTGAAGACCGAGTACGCCCCAGCAGTACTTCGTACCTCGCAGCAACACGTCATGCCGAACATGTACCAGAGGTACGTATGTAAAACACTGCATTGTTGGTACTACACTAATACGGGGGGCGACAGTAATATAGGACATAAGGTACACACAAAAACTTATATATTTCCCTATTATTACTAACAATTTTGGTCCTATTTACTCCCCGGTAAAAGCCTACTGCTGCTGCTGTGACGACTTACTATTTATAGCATTACTTCTGTAAAATACTGTTTTTTTTTTCTTGTCCATCCGATGGATTATCTTCACCCTTCCTTTCTCTCTCCTTTCTGGTCGTAACTCAGATCCGGGGTCACAAAGTAGGCTCTTCTCCCTCCCCCCCCACTACGGTTCTTGCCTTGCTTGTTATCGCGAGAATATTTCAGCACTTTCTTCCCTCGTCGACTTGCGTCGGGTTCCGCTGTATTGATTTTTATGTATTTATTACCTGGTACGAATTATCGCCAAATTAATGATAATAATACAATAATTATCGTTGTTCAGGGAGAAGATTTAATGGTCGTACCACTGGCTTTGTTCGCTTTGCGGACCCTTCGGGTTCCACTTTTATTTCAGTATACCTTTTTTGGGTAAGTTAGCCTGTGACCACGGGAATCGACCGTGTCAAGTGTTGGATTAGTACGGAGATGGAGGTACTGGATAGAGAGACCGGCACGGTTTTCAATGTGAAGACAACAACAACATGTATGTACCTGGTATTCGTTTAGTCGGAGCTCTACGCTATGTTTGGTCCTTATATTAATGCCCCGAAATACCCCTATTAATATTTATACGTGCAATTGAGCAGTTGAGGTCTTTGCTTTTTGTTTTTTGTTTTGTTCCTGTACAGGTACGCATATTCGCATGCTTCTATATTTTCGTCACTTTTTACTTTTTTTTTCTCATTGTCTTCCATTTTCATTTTTGTCTGTCGCTAGTAGTCGTTTTTTATACGCACCTGGTATTAGGAGTTCGTCTTATTTTCGTCACTTTGTTCGCCATTTCCACGCTTATCGCTATCTTTTGTTTCCCCGTACAGGTATGCATATTCGCATGCTTCTATATTTTCGTTACTTTCTACGTTTTTTTTCTCATTGTCTTAATTTTCATTTTTGTTCGTTGTTATTAATAGTCGTTATTTACACCTGGTAACAGGTGTTAGTCTTACTTTCGTCACTTTGTTCGGCATTTCATGCTCTATTTTTTATTTCCCCGCACGGGTATGCATATCTGCATGCTTCTATATTTTCGTTACTTTTTTACTTTTTTTTTCTCATTGTCTTCATTTTCATTTTTGTTCGTCGTTAGTCGTCATTATACCTGATAATAGGTGTTCGTCTTATTTTCGTCACTTTGTTCGGCATTTTCATGCTTATCGCTATTCTTTGCTGTATTGCCGAGATAAAATGACAAACTTCGCTTATTTTCGTCTACTACGGTTGTTATTTATGTCTGGTTGAGTCGTTTACGTCGTTTACGTCGTTTAAAGTTCATTGATTTCGTTTTATGTCGCCCGGTGTCGTTTAGTTCCGTTGGTTTAAAGTTTCTTTCAGTTCCATTTCAATTATTGCTGTCGTGTATCTTCTCGTGCGACCGTTTCACTATCACCATCCACCAGGTATGCCCGAACTGGCTCCTGTGCCGGCTATTTTCAACATTTTCACGTGCATGCGTGGAAGTGATGCTGTTTTTTTTCGATGTTTGGGTAAATACCAGGTATGTACCATGTAGTTACCTGTGGTATGTGCTCTTTTTGTTTGGTTGTATTGTACAACCTTTTGTACATACCTGGTACGCGTCTACCTATGTTCCAGCTTCCAGCACACCCAGAGTCTGTGCTGGCCAATCATTCTACATAGAGAAACGCGTTGTCTACCTTCCAACTTCCAGCACACGCAGAGACTTCTGTGCTGGCCATTCATCCTAGAGAGACACAAGCTGTCTGCGGCGAAAAAAAACAACGACACAGAGATGATAGTATAGGAAGATTAGACGATCCAATGAACATGCCCTCGTCCCCGTGGCCGCGTCCCGCAAAAATCATGGACGATCCCTGTAAAAAATTATTGCACACGTCGCACAGATCATCTACAGATAGATCACCTAGATCCTATATAGCCTGCCGTTGTGACATGCTGTGCAGGATCTGTATATAGTACAGATCCAACCCACAAGACCTGTCCTAGATCGTGCAGGTTGTACGGCGTCTTCTCAAGCAACATGAGCTAGATCATATCAGACAAGATCGTGAATATACCTACCCTGAAATATCTAGATCATCAAGTGGGAATGATATGTACGATCTGTATGATATGTATGATCTGTATAATCTGTGTGATCTGTATGATCTGTACGATCTATCCGAGGTGTGAGGAAATTGACACCGCTTTGGTGAGCTCTATTTACGGCGGTCATACAACCGGTCGGGTCGCCCCGGTTGTCTGTTTCGGAGGACCATAGTAAATAGGTCCAAATCTTGTCAGTCAAAATAGATAAATATAGTATTGTAGGTTTTTTTGTGAAACGTAGGTCCTATTTACTGTGGTCCACCGTAATAGTCGTTAGGCCCTAGAATTCTGCTGGCGTTGTTTTTCGTGAGTTCGAATCCCACCGTGGTGAGACGGTGACTTTTTTTTTTTGCAACGCAAAAAAACACGAAGGAATCAACTGCTGAGAGCGCGTATCATACTGTGGGTACAGGCGCAAATCGACGCGAGTCGACGACTGAAGAAAGGGCTGAAGTGTTTTCGCTTTAAAAATGCAAGGCTTTAAAAATGCAAGGCGCAAACCGTCGTGAGGCGGGGGGGGGGGGCTGCTATGTGGCCCCGGATCTGCAGTACGACTAGGAGGGAGAGAGAAGAGAAGGGCTACGATAATAGATGGAAAGGAGAAAAAACACGCACACACACACGTACGTATACATGCGTCACCGAAAGCACGTAACAGAGCGAGTGGGCAAAAATCGATGACTTTTGACAACCATTAGGAATGCTGAACCCTATATATGATATTTTATATTTTATAACGCGCGATACAAAACGAAGGGAAAAAAAACGACGAGCAGTGGAAGTGAGTTCTGAACGCTATCGTATTATATATAGTCTATAACTATATCGCGATTTAAAAAAAAAAACGCAAGCCAGAATCGGGGGGGGGGAAAGGGAAGACAGTTGTGACCACGGCTTGTCCAAAAGGTTTGCTGAGGGTAGCACCTATCATACCCCGGCGTCCCCCATGGGAACCCTTCTCCCAGCCCCCCCCCCCCCCCCCCCCTTCTCGCTTTGCAAAGCTTGGCGCAACAAGCAATGCCTGCCTGGCCGTTGAAAGCCCCCTACGTTCTCCGTCCCGGCATTGTAGGAGATGCGAGGGTTTATGGTCATACGACGACGGCCATGCATGGCATGAGTGCACCCCCCCGGCCTCACCTCCCCCGCATGTATAAAAAAGTATTTACGGGGGACCAAGGGGGAAAAAAAAAAATGGGATGGAAAAAAAAAAAAAAAAAAAATAGTAAATAGGACCAAATATTGTCAGTAAAAATAGGTAAATATATACCTGGTAGGTTTCTGTCTGTACCTTACCAGGTAGGTCCTATTTACTATGGTGCTCCGTTACTATGGTCCTCCGTATTAACTATACACTCGTTTGGCCTGGTCGGTGTTACTTGCTCGGGGCTACTTGCCCGGTGGCTATGTACTATTTTCCCGTCAGCTCTCGTTTGTTTAAAAAACAAACAAACATGTTTTTCGTTCTTGCCCGGTGGCTACAATACTTACGTACGAGTAGCAGCTGGTACGAGGGACGAACGCCTGCTGTGTTCTCCCGTTTCAGCTTTTGCGATACCCCCCGGAAATTCAAGCCAATCACAACAATTTCGAAGGAGGGGAACCTTAACCTTGTATATAATATATAATATATAATATATACCAGGTAATATATATTACAGTAGGTTGGGTTAGCGTCGGTTAGCGACAACGCTGTAAAACACGCCTCTCACTGCGTGAGCTAGACAACCAGGGTACCGTTTTTTTGTTTTTCGTTTTCGTTTTTGTGTTGGCGGTCACCAAGGCTGGCGGTCTACAGCAGTAGCCAGATCATTTGTGCGTGGTGGAGAACCTTAGCTCTGCACAAGAATAAGTATCGTATCACTTAGTGTGTACCAGCTGTGTGGTAAGGCACCCATGAGACAGGCAGTGACATAGTAGTATAGCCGTTGCTGTCTCTGAAAGTGGCCACACCAGAAAACTAATAAATTAATTCGACGCTCTCATCCGCTTGCAAAGAGAGCCCGCCTCACTGGCGGTTCTAAGTAGGATGCAGCTGACCCTTCTTCATGCGACTCGCCCAACACCTGACGGCGCTTCGCGCTTGGTGCAAGCATTGTCGGCCTGGTCGGTGAAAACCCGATATGCTCCGCCCCGGCATTGTAGAGATGATCTATGGGCGTACCACTACGGCCACGCATGACAACGAGTACATACCCCCCCCCTCACGCCTCCCCCCCTATGAATATATGATATATTTATAGGTTGGGTTGGCGTCGGTTGGCAACGACGCTGTAAAACACGCCACTCGCTGCGTGAGCTAGACAACCAGGGTGCCGTTTTTTTTTGTTATTTTTTTTGGCGGTCACCAAAGCTGGCGGTCGAGTAGATCATTTGTGCGGGGTGGAGAACCTTTGCTCCGTACAAGGGGAATGGTCGTATCACGTAGTGTTAATATGGTAAGGCATCCGCGAGGCAGTTACATAGTAAAACCCATTGCTGTCTTGAAAGTGGCCACACCAGAAATGAAATCAATTCATTGGAGGCTGTCGTCCATACGCAAGTCCGCCTCAGAGGCGGTTCTTAGCAGGATGCAGCTCACCCTCCATGCGACTCGCCCAATACCTCACGGCGCTTCGCGCTTGGTGCAAGCAATGTCTGCCTGGTTGGTGAAAAACCCAACGTGGTCCGTCCCGGCATTGTAGGGATGCGAGGGTCTATGGTCACACGACTACGGCCGTGCACGATATGAGTACACCCCCCCCCTTATAAATATATGATATATTCAAGGTTGGGTTGGCGTCGGTTGGCAACGACGCTGTAAAACACGCCACTCGCTGCGTGAGCTAGACAACCAGGGTGCCGTTTTTTTTTGTTATTTTTTTTGGCGGTCACCAAAGCTGGCGGTCGAGTAGATCATTTGTGCGGGGTGGAGAACCTTTTGCTCCGCACAAGGGGAATGGTCGTATCACGTAGTGTTAATATGGTAAGGCATCCGCGAGGCAGTTACATAGTAAAACCCATTGCTGTCTCCGGAAGTGGCCACACCAGAAATTAAATTAACTCATTGAAGCTGTCGTCCATATGCAAGTCCGCCTCAGAGGCGGTTCTTAGCAGGATGCAGCTCACCCTCCATGCGACTCGCCCAATACCTCACGGCGCTTCGCGCTTGGTGCAAGCAATGTCTGCCTGGTTGGTGAAAACCCAACGTGCTCCGTCCCGGCATTGTAGGGATGCGAGGGTCTATGGTCATATGACTACGGCCGTGCACGACATGAGTACACCCCCACCCCCACCCCCTGCCATGGAYGCCTGTCAGTTATTCGCGTGGGACAACTCCCCCCCCCAACACGCCATTCACGTGAGACTGTGCCAGACGCATGACAACGAGTACATACCCCCCCCCTCACGCCTCCCCCCCTATGAATATATGATATATTTATAGGTTGGGTTGGCGTCGGTTGGCAACGACGCTGTAAAACACGCCACTCGCTGCGTGAGCTAGACAACCAGGGTGCCGTTTTTTTTTGTTATTTTTTTTCGCGGTCACCAAAGCTGGCGGTCGAGTAGATCATTTGTGCGGGG
>MEHQ01000768.1:108206-139758 GCA_008828725.1 Saccharina japonica
CCCCCCCCCCCCCTATTTTCCCACCCGCGTTTGGTTGTCGTTGCCAGCGATTGGCGGATGCCTCGGCTTGTCTAATTCCTTTTACCTTTTACACATCTGACACATAGCGTGTACTGGTACGAGGTATCCAACACACGGAATCTACACCTATTGTAGTAGTAGGTAGCATGAATTGTACACTTATAAAAAAAACATTTATATATCATTAAATTTCTTACACAGCAGTACCAGTACTAATGGTACGTACCTGGTACCTGGTATATTTCCTTCTTTTTTTCCATCCCATTTATTGTCTTCGCTCTTCTTTCCCCTCTCTCCCTCCTAGTCGTAACTCAGATCCGGGGTCACTACGTAAGTAGGCTCTTATCCCCCCTCCCCACTACGGTTCGTGCCTTGCATTTTTTATCCCGAGAAGACTTCAGCCCTTTCTTCCCTCGTCGACTCGCGTCGAATCGCTAATCTAACACGTCTCATATATTTAGCATTCCTAACTTTCCCTTTATGTAGCTTGTAACACCAGGGAGGGGGCGCTGATTGGCCTTTCTACTAGTAATAGTAGGTCCAACCTATCTAACCAGTGTTGGACATCGAACGCGGATCTCGCGGCTCCGGAGAACTTGCACGTACGTGCGAGTCTAACGAATCTGCACGTACATTCAATACGGTTATATGTATAGCAGGAGTTGTTGTAGATATGTATGGCCTACATGGGTACCAAATGGGATCGAGGTGCCAGGTGGGCCTCCGGCGGCTCCTGCGGAGGGCTGATTATATTTCTGCACCTTGTGGGTGGGAGCAGGGTGCCAAATGGGATCAGATCCGGGTGGGATCAGGTCCGGGTGGGAGCAAGGGTAAAGATGGTGCAAAAATGATGGTGCAAAAGTACGTGCAGTTCTAACAGCCCACAGCACGTACGTGCAATTATACGGCTGGTGCGGATCTCGAGATCGATACGATACGGATACAAGAAAAAAATCATTGATACGATTTCGATATTTTATATATAGAACTTGTCGTTCAATGTTGTTACTGTAGTATTAAAAACTCGGGGATGCCAGGGGATAGGGGGGGAAATGCATTCGATACGATATATAGTTCCGTTTTGAACACGCATGACATGATGTAGGGATTTTAGGTGTACCTCTTCGGGCTTGTGTATTATCCTTTCCCTACTAAGTGTGCGTGTTCTTTAGGATTCTCTGATGGCTCTAGCACTTTTGTGACCACGGGCTGTGATCTTGCTAGATTAGACTAAAGGGATTAGCAACTGAAACGAGTTTAATGTGAAGACAACAACAACAACAACATATATAAAACCTCCACATTTTGATATGTCGAAAAATGCAATACGATGTCGAACACTGTATCTAACACATTATCGCGTCTACAATCTACAGCAGTAACATGCATAATGTATCCAACATATCTAACTAGTATGTTTAACGTGTCTAACGTGTCTAATTTGTAACGACCAGGGCGCGCTGATTGGCCTGTACTCGGACACCCGTTACAAGACTGGGAAGGGCGACCTGAAGGCCCTCCCTCTCGCCTCGATAGACATCTTCGGGGGAGAGGTACGATGTGTGCGATGAGTGACGGGCTTTGATGGATGGACGATTGATGATGGATGACTGATGGTGGATAGTACATGATGGGGTGGTGGATGGCGAGCTGTTGGGAATGGTGGATGACAAGTGTAAGTGTTGTTTTTTTTTTTTTTTTCGTTCCATGTCCGATTTTACTTTATTTTCTCTACTTCTCCGGTTTCGTAACTCAGATCCGGGGCGCCACACAGCGGGCATTCCTTCCCCCCTCCCCGCTACGACGGTGCATCTATACGTGGGGTTGTCCTTATCGCGAGAAGAGAGAGTTCCAGCATTTTCTCCCCTCGCTGACTCGCGTCGAAATTGTGCATACACGCGCTATTATTGCTGCTGCTGCGGTAGGCGGTAGAGCGCTTTGTGCAGATCGATTTTTGTCCACAAGAAGAATAGTGGATTATGACTGGTGCGGCGATGATTGGTTGTGATGAAGGTCTTCACATTTATAAATATTTTACGTTGTACCACTCTGACCTGAAATATAAGCACCGGTTTTATTGAATATGTATAGGTACCAAATGGACATTTTCCCGGAATACTTTCACTTTTCTCCTCCGGCCGCGGTTCTTTTCTCGCGCTATCGGCTGCGGGGCACGCAGGGGAGCCGCGTGTACACCACGGCGCAAGTGCGGGTCCCGGCCGAGGCCCGTGGGGCGTGCTCTGGGCCTTCAAAGTCGCGAATTGTGGCAAATAACTCAGGGGAGACGTTCCGACTTTACACCGCCTCGCAACTATCATGCAAAACCTGCCGTACGACTGGTTTTTGGTTTACGTTTTTGACCCACCGCATGAACGGAACACACACAGCACACACGCACCACGCACGAGACAAGAATAAGGACCACACCGACTTGACATTGAACGAGGCACACATAAAGCGTCGTGCAGCAGTAGTTGATACCACGTTGCATGCGTCTGCTCTCTCTCTGGGCTGTGTACATGCGCATTTTATACAAATCTGCAAATTTGGTCCCAACATTTTTCAATCTACGTGGAATACATATTATACATACACAGATCTACGATGAGTACGTATGCATGCATATCATAATAAGTCTATCTACGTTAAACAATAGGCCGATCAACATGCGGACGAATATTTTGGTACGTACAGCAGTACTGTAGTACTGTACTACTACCTACGAGTACTGCTGAATGTTACGGGTGCATGTCTAGACTTCAAGCTACAAAGCAACCAAGGCGCCACTTATCGGACAGCTCAGCAGTACAGCAGAAGAAGCTGTGTAACACGCAGTAGTAGCCGCTGCTCAGATTGTTGCCTTTGTGACGGCTGTGGTGTCCAGTATGCGTGCGCAGGATCCGTACCACACAGCTAGCAGGGGGGATCCAGCAGGTGTAGTTGTGACAGCTATATACGAACTATAGTATACCGCTGTGTTCTGTCTTTCTTTGTATGGGCGTGTCGGTGTGTGTATGTTTGATGTATCCTATTCAGGCAAAAACTCCCCCTCTGATCGCGCAGTACAGCAGCGGTTGAAAACGGCAAAACAGTTAATACCCGTCACGAGTATGATACGAGTATTGATAGCACTTTATACTCGCGAGATTTTGGGCTCCGGGCACCTGGGTACCCAGCTGTTCGACGGGTACCCTTAGACGAGTACTCGGCTGCTAAACGCGCACCAGGGTACTCTGCTCTCCAGCACAACAGCTAGATCTAACTGCTGTGTGTGCTCTGTGTACTCACTCGTTGTGTATTGTGTATTGTATGTGCTTTGTGCTATGCTGTCGGTACTGTTCTGTGTGCAGGCACTTTTTCTGTTGTATGTGTGTACTCTGGGTGTGCTCTGTGTGTTTAGTCTTCGTACTGAACTATTTTGCCCTCTATGTACTCTGTGTGATATGTGATATGTGCTGCTGTAGCAGTATCCTACGAGGGCCTGCTCAGTCAGCGTCATCCATAACGAACAGAAAACGAAACTCACGAGTTGTGACATTTAATCCAAGAATCTTTGCGAGTGGTGCGCGAGTGGGCCGGGCCGGGCCGGGCCCGTGATACATTTTGAAGTCACCGACCGAATGACCACATAGGCTGTGATATTTCAATCTCCCACGCCGCCGGTATGGCCCTGCTGGCAAGATGCCAAGCTCACAGGTCGTATGCCCGGCCTACGCCCGGATTCTCAGGATACTTTGCTTCGTTTTGTTTGAGACGTGCCGCCTCCTCCTCGAGGTTTCGAGGCCGCAATGTTCTCGTTCGCCAGCGCCCAGCGGTTGCTTTGGGGAGCCGCTTGCTGTCTGCAATCGGTGTAGGCGACAGAGTCAGCTGTATGCCCTCATATCTGGTCTTTGGATGTCCCGTTGGGTTGCGTGGATTGTACACGAAGTACACTATTCAGGCGCATTTACTGCAAAAGTACGAGCAAAGTCACGACAAAAAAAATGACGCAGCTCGTGGTTTATTTCGATTTTTTAAGGTTAAAATGCTGAATGGCGTCAAGATTCACGAGTTGTTCTTCGTGAATCTACTCGATACAACAAATCACCATTCAACACAAGTACAGTATTAATAGTAGTATAGGTGCCTGCAGTTAAGAAATAACGTGTCGAGAAAAATGAGCCCAGATTGGCACGAACGATAGAAAAATTCGGTTTAAAAACACAGCTCACCACTGTGGGATCGGCTGTAAACCCTACACAAAATAGTTAGATCGACGTCGGAAACAAAATAAGTCGTTGAGCCCGGACATCAAACTGAAGCTTCTTAAAACCGGGAGCCCACTGTACCTCAGATATGATATCATCTAGTGACATGTATTTGTTTTGTATAAGGAATTGTACTCGCTACTACTTTTCCCTTTAGACTATACAGCAGTCTATGCAACACAAGTTTGCTCCAAAAAAGGTCCAAAAAGGGAAGTACGAAGCATGTGCGATCTATTTTCAACTTGCGACACCCCCGGGATTTCAAGTGACCAACATCGAAGGGGAACCTTGTATTAATGTATAAAATGTGCTTAATTTTTTCCGGAGAGAGAGGTAGGCCGTTTATAATCTCAAGTCTAGCCGCCGTGGTGACAGTATTAAGGCTCTACTAAAAGGCGTCCCGTTGGGAACTGAAATAAAGTTGTCATAGTGGATGGTGGATGATTCAAGGGTGACCTATGAATACAATATTTGTCTTTTTAACCAAGGGACGAACCACCCATGTGTGTGTTCTTCACATTAAACCGTCCTTTCTACCCGTCGACATCCCGCACACCTCTTCTTTTTTTCTCTTTTTTCTCTTTCATGCACCTGGATTGCTAGCAGGGTAGGTCTTGTCTGTCGTATATGGCATTGCATTGTCTGCTCTGCTTACTGCACTGAGCGTAGTATCTCTGTGTCGTAGTTTGGTGACCACATAACTGGTACCTTTTTAGGATGAAGAATCGGCACGGACACTGGGTGTGCTGGATGTCGACGGGTAGAAAGGAAGGTTTAATGTGAAGAACACACACACCTACTAGTGTCTGTGCTAGAGATGGCTCCCGGATTCGTGGGAACCGGGTACCCGGAGGCGGGTACCCGGAACCGTCGGTACCGGTACCGTCCCGGTTCCATTTTCATTACCCGCGGTACTGGGTATACCGGGTACCCGGGTTCCCGGGTTCCCCGGGTACCCGGAACCGTTGGTACCGATACCGTCCCGGTTTCTATTTTATTACCCGCGGTACTGGGTATCTCGGGTACCCGGGTTCCCGGGTACCCGGGTACCCGGGTTCTTTCGCATTTTTATTAATTGAGAGAGACGACATGAAGGCTTGTCCTCCCACCTTCCGCCTCACCACGCCTCACCACCCCGCCTGAGGACCGTTCACGCCGCTCAAACACAAGAGTGGAGCAAAATGCACATGTAACCCCGGGTACACGGGTTCCTGGGAACCCGGGCACCCGGGATACCCAGTACCGCGGGAACCCGGGACGGTACTGGTCAAATCCCACCGAAGGCGGTACTGGTACCGGTTCCAATTTTCGAATCTGGGAGCCATCTCTAGTCTGTGCCGATTCTTCATCCTACAGAGATACCGGCGTTACCATAGGGGAGATTTACCCCTATAGCCCCTGACCTATAGCCCTAACACAATGGTGGTCGTATGGTACAGCAGTACAGCAGTGTGTGTGTGTTCTTTCACATTAAACCTTCCCACGGGATGCCAACGGGCAGGCATTCATACAAAAAATATAGAATTGTCAATCGTCGTGATTCATGATGGGATGGTGGATGATGCATGATGGATGATGGATGATGGATGGTAGGAGACCGCGGTTGGACACCCTTTTTGACGGACGGCCCTCCGACACTAAAACCAAGTGTAATAGCGCCAAAAAAAGAGACATTGACGCGCCCAAAAATACCGGCGATTGATGCGATTGGTGTGGACGATATTTGATGGGAATGATTGACTGATGGTGGATTGGTGTGTTTATGTGTTCTCCACATTAAACCGTCCTTTCTAACCGTCGACATCCAGCACACCCAGTGTCCGTGCCGATTCTTCATCCTAGAGAGATACCAGTTCTGTGGTCACAAAACTACGATGGTCGATGGTGACTAGTGGGTGTTGGATGATGGATGATGAATGATGATTGATGGATGATGCTATGGGGGATTTTTATGGCACGGTGGACGAGGACTGATGGTGGCACTGTGGTGATGTTCTGACATATGTGCATATGTGCATACTGTAGCTCGTTTACCTGATATATATAGAGCGCGTGGTCACATAGACAGGCTGAAAAGCGTCGGGATCTGTTGGAATAACAATAAGTAGTGTATGATGCACGATGGGCGATGAATGATGGACGATGCAGGATGCAATGTTTGGTTGACCCCCCTTGACTGATCGCCTCCATACGACGCAAGTCGACGACGGAAGAAAGTGCTGAAATCTCCTCGCGATAAAAATATAAGGCGCGTACCGTAGTGGGGAGGGGGGAGAAGAGCCTACTTAGTGACCCCGGATCTGAGTTACGACTAAAGAGGGAGAGAGAAAAGAAGTGCGAAGATAATAAATGGGATGGACAAAAACAAAAAGATACACTACGAAAACCAGAGTCGTTTAATATGGCGAAGAGAGGCCTTGACACGCCCAAAAGTACCCGTAAATTGATGATTAATAGTGGATGTTGGATGTACACAACATATAAGGAAGGACACGATTAATGTAATTCATACTATTTCAAGACATTAATTGATTTTGACAAAAGAGGGACACGATATGATGGGCGATGGAGGATGGATGTTCGATAGTGGATGGCGGAGCTTTTGGGAACTACCTACCAGGTACAGGTGTGGGCTATTTTATTTTATTTATATTTTATTTTTTCCATCCCATTTATTATCTTCGCACTTCTGTCTTTCTCCCTCCCTAGTCGTAACTCAGATCCGGGGTCACAAAGTAGGCTCCTCTCCCTCCTCCCCCACTACGGTTCTTGCCTTGATTTTTATCGCGCAGAGGGTTCAGCCTTCCCAACGCTCGTCGATCTTCATCGAATTTTGCTAACTCACGCTCTCGCGCTTTCAGCTAGTCAATATATTTTTTGCGAGAAAAAGTCCTTACGAGCATGCACTCGGGGGGGCTCGAACTCACGACCTTGACGCTAACAAGCTTCGTGGTTACCTGCTAGCCCACCGGGGCGATCGGCTTTACATGACCCGAAAAATGGGTTTTATTACTGTCATGGTTGGGCATGGTGGATACTGATTGTGTGATATGGTGAATGATGATGATTTGTGAGGATTTTCCTGAGAAATTGCCCCGTGGTCACTAAAACAGGCTACGGAAGAAAATAAGTGGTGGGTGATGCAGGATGGACGATGAATGGTGGTTGGTATGGGTTATGACCAGAAAAACGGGTTTTATTACTGTCATGGTTGGAAATGGTGGATAATGACTGTGTGATACAGTATGGTGAATGATGACGATTGTGAGGATTTTCCTGAGAAATTGCCCCGTGGTCACTAAAACAGGCTACGTACGTAAAGCTTGCCGCTGGAAGAAAATAAGTGGTGGGTGATGCAGGATGGACGATGAATGGTGGTTGGTATGGGTTATGACCAGAAAAACGGGTTTTATTACTGTCATGGTTGTGGGCATGGTGGATACTGATTGTGTGATATGGTGAATGATGATTGTGAAGATTTTTCTGAGAAATTGCCCCGTGGTCACGAAAACAGGCTACGTACGTAAAGCTTTCCGTTGGGTGAAAATAAGGGGTGGATGGTGCAGGATGGACGGTGAATGGTGGTTGGTGGTTGGTAGATGGTGGGCGAAGGTGTTGCGTGGGAGAGCGATTTTTTAATAGCAGCGCATATTCTAAAAAAAATAAAAAGAAGGAAAATAATTCGATTTATTTCCCGGCGTTTTTACGCGGGTAGCTGTAGCTTTAAAGATTTTTGCGTTTTTCCCCCATCGAGGTGCCCTCAGCAACGCCGCCACCACGAGCGCTATAAGTTGGATGCCCAGCGTGTTAATAGCTGCATAAAAAGAAAACATCCAAAAAGAAAACATCAAGAGCTATCCATAATATATTTCAACTCGGCTCAACTCATCGGGGTGCATGAGATATGAACCAAAGGGCACAAGGAATCTTCTTCGTCGCTGCTGAAAGCAACACCACACGTGCATCGTACAAAAACTAGATTAGAAAATCGATCTGGCAGTGTCCGCAGTGTCCCCGATGCCGAACTATGAAGTCACACAGCAAGTGTTTTTATTTCCCTTGCTTCCCAGGTGGCTATTTTCAAGGTGCCACTCGACGCCCGTTCGATCGCGGGGAGGGCACTCACCCCACCACAGTAGCAGCAGCAAAAGCAGTAAGCAGCACCAGCAGCCTCAAGCTCACTAGGTTTAAGGATGTTGTCATCGTCGTCTTTGTTTGCCTCGTCTGTTTTGCTCGTACTTGTGCTCATTTTTACGTACGAGTAGTCGTATGATACCTCGAGTACTTACCACACACAGCTCACGGGGCCATACTTTTCAACTCTGGTGGTGTACATGGCAAGCCCTGGTCATACTCGTCAGGGGCTGCCTCCATCTGGAGCAGCTGCGTGCACACTGCTGCGAGCTGCGGGGGTGGGGCTGGCCTCGTCCAAAAACGACTCGTACCGACGAAACTCTCAAGATGCCCCTGTTCCCTTTTTGTTGGTGATCCAGGCGTATGAAACCCTACTTGAATCACGTCAAATCAATGCGACACGAAAACCGACGGCGAGTAAAAAAAGCGACACGTTTTCCGACGGCGTGCGTGGACACTAAAAAATCGCCTCTCCCGGGAGCCGTGGGTTACATAACCCCCTTGACTGATCGCCTCCATACACTGTAAAACCAGTATCGTAAGTAGTTGTTGGGTATCGATATCGGAATCGAGTTCGAGTTCGATATATACTATACGATACCGATAACTTGAAAACTATCCGATACGATTTCGATATGTGATATATTTGATACATAAAAAATATGTTTTGCTCAGTATTGGCATTGAGAAACACGGAGAGACCAGGGGATGGAGAGCAAAACACGTTCGACATCGAAAGTTCGACATCGATATATCGAAAATTTCGATATGATATCCAACACTAATCGTAAGGCTAAAAAGAGGCATCCCTGCCGAGCCCAAAAATTCCGGTTTCCTTATTAATTTGATTGTGGGCGATGATCATACAGTAGGGGGCCCCCAATGAGGCGGTCTGAGTAAGACGGTATCCCGATATAAGGCGGTCAAAATCGCTCGGCGCGCCTGGGGAATGACACTCATCCCCTGAAAGAATAAGGCGGCTTCCCTCTACAAGGCGGTTAATATTGTTATAAACGCACACCACCGCCTTAATGGGGGACACCTACTGTGTGATGATTGGTGGATGGTGAGTACGAGTAGTGGATGGTGGATGATGGATGGGGAGTAGTGGATTAATGTGTGTGTTCTTCACATTAAACCTTCCTTTCTACCCGTCGACATCCAGCACACTCAGTGTCCGTACCGATTCTTCATCCTAGAGAGGTACCAATTATGTGGTCACAAAACTACGACACAGAGATACTACGCTGCAGTGCAGTAAGCAGAGCAGACGATGCAATGCCATATACGACAGGCAAGACCTACCCTGCTAGCAATCCAGGTGCATGAAGGATTAATGGGAACGGTGGATGATTGATAGGCACAGCAGGAGTTTACTACTGATAGGCAAACAAAACGCAGGGAGGAGGTGGGTGGGGGTGGCTGATGTCTGATAGTATGGCGCCGGGGGGTTGGGGTGGCTGTTGGGTCTCCAGCGGCTCCGGCGAACGGCTAATTTGATTTCTTCGTCTTGCGGGTGGGACCAGGATCGAAAGGCTAAGGTTCGCACCACCTTAAGAATTTCTCTCATAGTTTTCTCCAATACAAGCGTAATAAATACATAAATACTAATCTTGAGGAATCATTGCTGCTGTATTTGATAATTTCTGTTCTTTTTTTCCGCTGTGTTTTTATGGTTTTTAGGTACTGCTGCTGCTGCTGCTGTTTCTGCTGTTCTGTCTTGTTCTGTTAGATTATGTTCTGTTCCGCTCACTCCACTCTTCCCTCCTCTCTTCTCCTCCCTTCTATTATACATATCACTAATCTTGAGGAATCATTGCTGCTGTATTTGATAATTTCTGTTCTTTTTTTCCGCTGTGTTTTTATGGTTTTTAGGTACTGCTGCTGCTGCTGTTTCTGCTGTTCTGTCTTGTTCTGTTAGATTCTGTTCTGTTCCGCTCACTCCACTCTTCCCCCCTCTCTTCGCCTCCATTCTATTATACATTTCATAACATATCATACTTCGTATGCTATTACTACTACTATTATTAGTATGTTTTATTAAGTTCTGTATCTCATATTCTGTTCTGGTTGTCGTCGTCTTATATCGTATCCTATATTATAGCCTATACATTATCTTGCATGTTATGTTGTGATTCTTACGTCATATTCTCTTCTATTGTGTTATACTCATGTTTGATTATTTTTTTCCGTTCTGCTCTTCTCATGGTCATGCCACTGCTACTGTTCTGTTCACCGCCACACCGTGTAACATTCTGTTCGTTATCTTCTGTTCGCCCCCATTCTGGCCTGTTGCTACTAACAATATTCTGTTCTATCGGCCGGCAGGGGCCCGGGGGTCTCGACGCGGCGAAGGCGGTTGCGTCCGGGGTCAACCTGTGCAAGGACCTGGTGAATTCCCCCCCCAACGTCATCACGCCGGTGTCGCTGGCCCAGGCGGCCTTGAAAATCGCAGCGGATCATGGTCTTAAGGCCGAGATTATGGAGGTTTGTGACGAAAATGGATAGCAAAAATCCTCGCAAGAACGGGGGGGGGGGGCATTGTCGTGGTGCCACGGAAGCGAAGGCCGAGCGCTCGGATACGTTCAGGGCTTTTTTAGGTTGTTTCCGGTTTGGCCGAAACGGAACGAAACGAAACGGAACAAGACAGAACGAGACAAGACAATACAACTGAACGAAACGGAACTAAACTAAAGTAAATAAAACACAACCACACAAGACGAAACAAGAAAAGACAACTAAACTATACTATACTGAACTAAACTAAACCAAACTAAACACAACAAACCAAAACAAAACAAAAACGAAAGAAAACACAGCAAAGCCCATGGGTCGTGCAAAGGGGTTGTTAGCATGAGAACCAAAACAGTCCTTACGTTTCCGGACAAAGAGTGTTACATTATTAACAGTTGCCAAGCCTAACGAAAACATTCCTATGTCGTGTCTTTCGTACCGAGTACGATGACATGGCATTGCGTTGCCTTCTCTCCTTGGAAGTGGCTGTCAGTTGGTTACCAAGGCTGACAAAACTATCCCTATCTCGTGCCTTTCGTATCCAGTGCAATGAACATGGCATTGCGTGGTCTACTCTCTTTTGCTGCACCACAATACATCATCTCTGTGTCGTGTGTTTTCGTGGCCACAGAGCTTGTATCTCTCTAGGATGAAGAATCGGCACGAACACTGGCTGCTGCTGCTGCCATGCGTTGGAGGACCCTTTTTTTCCCATCCCATTTATTACCTTCGCCCGTCCTTTCTCTCTCCTTCCTAGTCGTAGCTCAGATCCGGGGTCACAAAAGTAGGCCCTTCTCCCTCCCCCCCCCCACTTCGGTTCGTGCCTTGCAGTTTTTTATTGCGAGTTCAGCCCTTTCTTCCCTCGTCGACTCGCGTCGAATTATACATGGCTTTGCTCAACCACTTTGATTCCCCCGGGATATCGACCAACACAAGGACAACTTTTGTGTGATCAACCGTATACAGAAGGGGTCCCCCAATAAGGCGGTGGTGTGCCAGAGAGAGCAATATGACCGCCTTATAGAGGGGAGCCGCCTTACTCATTCCAGGTTATGAGTGCTATTCCCCAGTCGTGCCAAGCGATTTTGACCGCTTTTTATCGGGATACCGCGTTACTCAGACCGCCTTATTGGGGGATCCCCACTATACGAGCCGCGGGAGCGCCCAATATTACAGGTAGAATGATGTTGCGCCAGTGCCGTACGATTCCTTGCATCATAAAACATTATTATTTTTTCACAGATAAGACACACGCTCCCTGAATTCTGCAGCCTCAGATTTTGTCCTCGTCATACTTATATATACAGGATGTATATATACATCCAGCATGAGGACATAGAAAACCCGCAAATATATACGCGCGATTCGAAGTATCACGCTCAGCTTGCAAAAATGAGCTTATTTCTACAAATTCTTCGATCTCACAGCTGTTTTTTTTGTTTTTTGCAATTTTTAGAAGTATATAGCTGGGACACCAGTTTGTACTATCCCCCAGTAGCCTTCGCTGTAATCGGTATTTGTTTCGGTCAATTTTCCCATTTTAAGCCTCAAAAAGAGTTAAGCGTTATAGGTACCAGGTGTATTCGATGCGAGTCGATGAGGGATGAAAGTGCTGAAGTCTTGTCGCGATAGCCATGTAAGGCGCACACGTACCGTACTGGGGAGGGGGGACAAGAAAAGCCTAGTTACGAGTGACCCGGGGTCTGAGCTACGAGTACGTAAGAAGGGAGCTATTGCGAGGGACCATAGTAAATGGGGACCAAATATAGTTGATGAAAATAAAGAAATATTTAGGTTTTTGTGTGTACCTTAGGTCCTATTTACTATGGTCCCCCGTAAGTGTTAATAGGAGCAACAAGGTAAAAAGGATGGTAAAAAGAAAAAAGAAAAAAAAGTTGGCGGTAAATTAGGTTTATATTTTGGTTGAAGGCTTGCTGTTGTTGTCTATCGACGCATGCCACTCAAAGGACGCACCTAAAAATTATGAGATGCTCGCCACTTGAGGACTCTTCTAAATCTCGGCCAAGCACCGGGATTTGAGAAACGACTTGAAAGGGCGAGCCGTTGAAGCTTTCCAGGGCATGGTGATCAGAACCCGCGATTTTCCCTAAAACCAGGTATCCCCTCTTTTGGTTACACACATTAGTTGGTCCTGATTACTAGAATATGTTCCCCCGTATTTTTACGTACACGAAAGGGCCCATATTTATAAAATAAAAAAAATAAAAAACAGCTGTGAGATCGAGGATTTCGTCGAAACTCATGTTTGCAAGCTGTGAGTGTGATACTTCGATCGCGCGTACTTACGGTTGTATCTTTCCTCATGCAGGATGTGCATTCCGTATATGATACGACACAATCTGAGGCTTTAAAATTTAGGGAGACACTACGACTGTGAAGAATAAAAAATAAAAAAGGGGTTTGCACGTAAAATTGCATTTTTTGGTCAAAATCGTTTCTGATTGGCTGAACCCTTAAACACTACCTTTCTTTTTGCAGCTACTCTGGGAGAACATATTTACGAGGGGCCATAGTAAATACTAGTAAATAGGACCTACGGTAAACACCAAAACCTACATATTTCCGTATTTTTACTAACAAAATTTGGTCCTATTTAGGGCCCATCTTAACGAAGACAGCAAAAATTCAATTTGGAAAATAAAATCCTATTTGAATGTGATTTCGCAAAAAAAAACTGGTTTGCGTCCTATGGGGAATAGTGAATTGCTCGTTCAAATATTTATGAAATCGAAAAAACGCAGCATGCGTCACAGCGCCCAGGTGAAAAAAATCGACGAGAGGAGACGAGAGGGAAAGCATGCGTCGACGCGTGCGCGCCGCCGCCAGCATACTTTTGCTTTTGACCGCCCAGGCTAGGAAGCTATCGCTCTCAGGGTCTCCTGGGTGGGCGCAGGGATCCCTGGAACGCCACGGGCGAGACAGGGGCGGCGATGGTGTTATCGAAGTCTTGAGCGTATCATGCTGTTTTTGGGTCGATCGCTCGGTTTTTATCGGGTTGGAGCATCGAGCTGGTTGAAAAGTTGGGATTGCGACCGCCATGATTGGTTTTGAGGCGCCACCGCCGGGGTACGCTGTGCTATGGTCTATAGGCGTGGGCGCGGCTGTTGTCCCGGTGGCCTCGGGTTGTGGTTCACGTGTTGTCGCCTCGGTCGTGGTCATCGATACCACCAAGAAATGACCAGATTGTACCGGGGGCGTTTGCCCACCGTGGACATGCCGGTCCAAGTCGGGCCAACTCCTCAATTTGATTTGAATTCTTTGGAAAAGAAGGTCCTGGGACCTTCTTGGTTTTTTCGTCCAATTCAAATTGATTAGACCCCAAGATCCTAATCTTTGATGCTGGTGCGTGTGTTGACCAATGAAAAGCGAATTTGAATTTTATTTTTTCCACATTGGATTTATTTTATACTCGTTAATACGGGCCTGTGTTGACCAATGAAAAGCGAATTTGAATTTTATTTTTTCCAAATTGGATTTATTTTATACTCGCCGAGTATAAAATAAATCCAATTTGGAAAAAATAAAATTCAAATTCGCTTTTCATTGGTCAACACACGCACCAGCACCAAATATTATGCCCCAAGATCCTAATATTTGGTGCTGGTGCGTGTGTTGACCAATGAAAAGCGGATTTTTTTTTTTTTTTTTTCCAAATTGAATTTTTTTTCTTCTTCGTTAAAACGGGCCCTTACTATGGAGAACATATAACGGGAGACCATAGTAAATAGGACCTACGGTACCCACAAATATAAACCAGGTATATATATATTCCCTATTTTTACTATTAACCCTTATAGGACTGGAGTCCCGTTTTGGGGACAAATTACTTAGAATTAGAGTGGTTTGTCCCCAAAACGGGACTGCAGTTCTAAAACAAAATTTGGTCCTATTTACTATGGTTCTCCGTAATAGTAAGCAGAACCAAATATGATGTGAAACCTTACGCGGATGCCTGGTGTTCTGATTACTACAAATGGGCCCTCGGGGGGTGTGCTTCATTTCATTTTCATGCACGACCGTAGTCGTAATACCATAGACCCTCGCATCCCTAGAGGGGGGGGGGGGGGGGGGGGTACTCATTTGTTGCTTGCCTTCAGTCATTTGACCATTGACCACGCATCCCTTTCGAGACGGAGCACCGTTCCTACTCCTAATAGAGACACCTCCAACACTTGGGCGCTCTTACGTTGTTTCCATATATTACAAAGAAACTTTTTGCTAATCTTATCCCCTTCCTGTTTCGCCGCCTGTGGCCACCATCTATCTCCTAAGATAGCGATCGTTTTCTCGCTACAATATTAGTGTGCCAAACTGCTCTATGTCACACTCGTCTATTTTTTCTCATCTCCTCCTCTAACACACCCCTTTCCTCCTTGTACCTTTCACATTCTCCCACTATGTGAATTCTACTCTCTATGGCCTTGCCACATGGGCACATCTGTGCATCTACTTCCTCCTCCCGGCTACTGGTATACCTCCTTCTCATCTATGACGAAAAACAAAATACGAAGACTTGCAGTATGTATATTTTTATAAAACAGTAATACCAGGTATGTTTATTTCCTATTAACAGTAGTGGCATGGTACGTATATACAAGTATATATATATATACCCCTAGCTCAGCAGGCGTGCATCAATAATCGCTCTGTCGCTGTATAAGGGGTTTCGAATACAGCCAGTATATACCCCACGTCTGTCTGTTCGGCTTGCCACTGCTGCNGGGGGCGTACTCATTTGTTGCTTGCCTTAGTCATTTGACCATTGACCACGCATCCCTTTCGAGACGGAGCACCGTTCCTACTCCTAATAGAGACACCTCCAACACTTGGGCGCTCATTACGTTGTTTCCATATGTTACAAAGAAACTTTTTGCTAATCTTATCCCCTTCCTGTTTCGCCGCCTGTGGCCACCATCTATCTCCTGAGATAGCGATCGTTTTCTCGCTACTATTTAGTGTGCCAAACTGCTCCATGCCACACTCGGCTATTTTTCTCATCTCCTCCTCTAACACACCCCTTTCCTCCTTGTACCTTTCACATTCTCCCACTATGTGAATTCTACTCTCTATGGCCTTGCCACATGGGCACATCTGTGCATCTACTTCCTCCTCCCGGCTACTGGTATACCTCCTTCTCATCTATGACGAAAAACAAAATACGAAGACTTGCAGTATGTATATTTTTATAAAACAGTAATACCAGGTATGTTTATTTCCTATTAACAGTAGTGGCATGGTACGTATATACAAGTATATATATATATACCCCTAGCTCAGCAGGCGTGCATCAATAATCGCTCTGTCGCTGTATAAGGGGTTTCGAATACAGCCAGTATATACCCCACGTCTGTCTGTTCGGCTTGCCACTGCTGCTGTTAGTTGCTGACATTGCTGTTGCTGTTGCTGTTGCTGACATTGCTGCTGCTGTTGCTGTTGCTGCTGCTTGCTGCTGCCGCCGCTACTGCTTCCCTATGCTGCCACTGCTGTTGCTGTCGCTGATGCTGATGCTGCTGCTGTCGCTGCTGCTATTGGCTGCCACTGTTGCCGTTGCTACTGCCACTGTTGATGGATGCCACTGTTGCTGCTCTTGCTACTGCTACTCGCTACGTACGTACCACTGTTTGCTGCTGCTACTCGCTCCCACTGTTTGCTGCTGCTAGGTGCTGCTGCTGCTGCTGCTGCTGCTGCTGCTGCTGCTGCTGCTGCTGAGCCCCTTGTCGATGACACCATTTGCGTTTTTGCTTTGTTTTTTTCCCGCCCCTCGGACGCCTGCCTCTAAATGTGAATACTGCGCCTGCACAGGAGAAAAAAATAGTGGCCCATGGAATGGGGGCCTTCATGGGAGTGGCACAGGGGAGCGTGTTCCCTCCCAAGTTCATCCACCTCATCTACAGGTGATGGATGACTCATTGCCTATTGCCCATGACAATTAACTCTATGATGCTACGTACTAGGTAAGTATTAACGTTCAGATATGATCGTACTCTTAATTTTAAGTTTAATTATATTTTTTCCTATCCCTTTTATTGTCGTCGCCCTTCTTTCCTCTCTCCTTCCTATTAGTAGTCGTAACTCAGATCTGGGGTCACAAAAGTAGGCTCTTCTCCTTCCTCCCCCACTTCGGTTCGTGCCTTGCATTTTTATCGCGAGAATGTATGTATATATGAAATGTGATATTACGACAGAATAGTTTTTATACTTGGTACAGGCTGGTTTCAAGCGTATCACCCTAAATTTACTAAGTAGCCACAATGCCCACGCCTTTTTTTGAAGACACTGGAATTTGGCACACATGTTCTATGAACCCCTGTCGACCCGTTAACGGTTGTTGTTGTTGTTGTTGTTGTTGTTGTTGTTGTTGTTGGGGTTTTGTTTTCGCAATATGTTTTGGTTTTTGGTTTTTCGGGAGATTTGGGTCTTAACCCATTCAGAACTGAAAAATTGTCCCAGACTAATTTCAAGTAGTTTGTCTCCAAATACGTGGGACAAGTTCTTAACCCTTTTAGAACTGCAGTCCCGTTTTGGGGAAAAATTACTTAGAATTAGAGTGGTTTGTCCCCATAACGGGACTGCAGTTCTAAAAGGGTTAAGGGGTTTTAAGGAATCCCGAAGTTTCGGCGCTGATAAAAGAGAAAAAAAAAAACATTATTAAATCGTTTGACAGGGGCATATAGAACCACGTGTGCGAAAGCTCAGGGTTCATCTCTCAAAAAACGGCGTGGACATTTGGACCCTTTGTGCGGTAAAACGTGTAAATTTCCGGCATCTCGTCGTAATTTCTTAGTTTCAGTTCGTATATAATCGATTTTTGGCGTCAAATATGACTTAATATTTTATCATACGCAGTCAGATCTTCGAATATTTTTGCGTGAAACTTTGTACAAACATGCCTTGGACCACCTGGAAGCGGCTCGTTCAGAAGAAAAAATGGGGAAAAACTATACATACGAAGCGGCTCGTTCAAAAGAAATAATGGGGGAAAACTATACCTGGTACTTAATTCCTTCGGAAACGCCTACCTATTGTTGGCCTCTTTGAAGGCATGTGATTGGTCAGGCCACATTTTCGGCGGTAGCGCCAGCCCTAGGCCTTTTAAAAAACAAAACTGGCGATTTCACCCTCTTGCGCTGTTCGTGACGGTCAGTATGGTACCAAATATATGACATTGGAGTTGCTATTGCATGCGGCATTCGTGGCTGACGAAATTTGGGATGTTATGCTTCAACCAGCTCGTAGTATTGTATATATTTTTGCGGCTGCTGCTTTCAACGTGTTGTATTAGTAGTGCTACTTAAAATAAGCCTATTTTCAAAGTGTTAGATTTAATTCCGATACGTTTAAGTATGTCAGTATTGAGTAGAAAGAACGGGTTTAATGTGAAGACAACACACACAGTATACTTGTGTGGGTGCCAGGTTCTGGATTCTGGACCCAACCGCCGCGTAGATAAGATCCTGCGACGGTCTCACCGTTCACCCGAGGTTGCGGATGTCTTTATCTGTATCTTGATTGTACGATTGTGGCTACGGATATCTGTATCTTACTTGCACGATTGTGGCTACGGACATGTTGTTGTCTTCACATTAAACCCGTTCTTTCTACTCAACCACATCAGTGCACCCAGTGCCTGTCCTGATTCCCAATCCTAGAGAGATACAAATTCTGTGGTACAGAGAAAAACCAAAACAAAATAAACGCAAATTAATGGGTAAAGCAAGTGAGATGCGTAACGTACCGGGTACGAGAACACAGCGACACGAGCCGAACCAAAAAATAAGACCAAAAAAGACAAATAAAAAACAAGTTCTGAAATGAAACAGAATACAAATGACGCAGGGAGACAGAAGCGCCCCTGGACGAAAAGCACACGTGCCCAAGAGGAACAGATAACTGCTGCACGGGCGAGGCAACACGATACATCTGCATATTAATTGTATGATTCCACAATCATACAATTAATATGCAGATATCCGTAGCCACAATCATGCCATTAAGATACATATATCATCATACAATTAATATGCAGATGTCCGTAGCCACAATCGTGCAAGTAAGATACAGATATTCGTAGCCACGATCGTACAACTAAGATACAGATATCCGTAGCCTCAATCATACAATTACGATGCAGATATCCGTAGCTACCATCATACAACTAAGATACAGATACCCGTAGCCACAACCATGCAATTAAAATACAGCTACGTACGGGTATCTGTATATTAATGGCATAATTGTGGCTATGGATATCTGCATCTTAATAGCATGATTGTGGCTACGGATTCCTGTGTCTTAATCGTACGATTGAGGCTACGGACATCTGCATCTCAATTGTATGATCGTGGCTACGGATATCTGTATCTTAATTGTATGATTGTGGCTACGGATATGTGTATCTTGATTGTACGATCGTGGCTACGGATATCTGCATCGTAATCGCATGATCGTGGCGACGGATATCTGCATTTTCATTGTATGGTCGTGGCTACGGATATGTGTATCTTGATTGTACGATTGCGGTGCGGATATCTGCATATTAATTGCATAATTGTCGCTACGGATATCTGTATATTAGTTGTACGATTGTGTCTACGGCTATCTGTATCTTAATTGCATAATTGTGGCTACGGATATCTGTATATTAGTTGTATGATTGTGTCTACGGATACCTGTATCTTAATTGTACTATCGTGGCTATGGATATCTGTATCTTAGTTGTACGATCGTGTCTACGGATACCTGTATCTTAATTGCGCGACTACTACTGCGGCCGTCCATCTTTCAAGGATCTTTGGTACCCTGGTACCCTGTCATGGGTAGTTACGTATTGATTGATATACAGTGGGTACCCCGACTTAAGAGAGGGTACCCTATATAAGAGAATAGTACAGTTAAGAGAGGCCAAATCGGCTGGACCCGCCTACACTAACCCTATATCATATATTTCCCACTTTGGGTAACAGAGAAAGGCTGGTTAAGAGAGCTGTTTTCGGCCTGTACCATACCACACTTATCTTAAATAGGGGTACCCACTACTGCTGTAATAGTCACTTGTTCAGTGCTAAATACCTTTAGTCATCCACCTCACCTACGGACAGTACAGACAGTACAGACAGTACAGGGGGTGACTGATGACTGATCGTCCGGTATTCGTGCTCTGGCCGGAAATTTAAGGACCGTTTTGTCAGAGATGGTACTTACCAGTAATCATCATTGTCGCTGCTTGATAACACTGAAGCCATCTGGTATACATTGCACATGTATATGTACAACAGGCAGCTTTCCAGTCTGTTGTCGTTTGTTGATGCCTGTGTTATACTCGTACACATAGCGAGTAGTCTATAGTAGAATAACATACGAGTACTCGTAGCTACTTGTATAAGAATATATCAATAAGTAAGATCTTCGATATGATACACAGCAGTTTACAAGCTCTATCATGTCTGGTATGTGTTACCTGGCACCAAGTACTGGTGTCGGTTGTAGTACGTACGTACTGGGGAAGGATATCCACTCAGTATCACTCCGGAAACCGGTAGCATACTACTTAGTTGTTGTAGTGACTAACTTAAAACTCAAGGGTTATGTACGCGTACCCTGTAGGATAATTGTTGTTGCTGTAGTTATGAACGTACACGTACAAGTAAGTCTCAACGAGAGTAATATGTTGGATATATGATAAACAACAGTTTACAACTTACATCATGTCCAACACATGTAGTACAAACGTGCTGGCAAAAATTGAGAGGAACTACTGTATCTTCAGGATCCCTCTGGAACCGGTAGCATAGTATTTGTTTTTCTTGAAGTAATCATGTAAGCTACAGAGGGTCCGTACCCTAAAAAAGGTACAGCAGTAGATACAGGGTCTTTTCCTTTGTTGTTTTGGACTGAATTGCAAGGGTCGTCCCTTTTGTTTTTGAGCTACGAGCCGCGCACGCGTTTATCGCGCACACCAGCTCACTCCCACTTTGCTCACCATCTTCAGCTGGGAAAATCAATCAATCTACAACACCGGCCTGGAGTCGCCAACCATCTTCTTCTTTTATTCTTCTTTGAAGCTCTTGTCAGGTTCACTTCACGGTGACCTGCGTTTTGCCTATCAATTTAGACTGTGTGTTCGCTGGCCATCAGCAATCGAGTCTAGGCGTACACATCAGCTTCGCGCTGGTACACGACCACACCCTGGACAATAGCCTATTGGATATGCCTATTGGTATTTCAATAGGTTGGGATATCGCCTATCGATACCTATTGGCCCCTGCAATAGGTATTATAAATGGCCTATCGATACCTATTTCTTCGTCCAATAGGTTCACACTGATTTGTGCAATAGCCTATTGTACTTGGGATAGGTATTGGAAAATGTCTATCGATACCTATTTCTTAGACCAATAGGTTCACACTGATGTGTGCAATAGCCTATTGTACTTTCGATAGGTATTTGGAATTGTCTATCGATATCTATTGCTTTGGCCAGTAGGTATTTGAAATTGTCTATCGATGCCTATTCCTCTGGACAATAGGTATTTGGAATTGTCTATCGATACCTATTGCTTTGGCCAATAGGTATTTGATATTGTCTATCGATACCTATGGCTTTGACCAATAGGTTCGGATAAATTTCGGCAGTAGCCTATTGTACTTCCGATAGGTATTGGAAATTGTCTATCGATACCTATTGCTTTGACCAATAGGTTCTATTAGATTTGGACCGTAGCTTATTGTACTTCCGATAGGTGTTGGAAATTTTCTATCGATACCTATTGCTTTGACCAATAGGTCCATACTGAGTGTGCAGTAGCCTATTGCACTTGGGATAGGTATTCGAAACTGTCTATCGACACCTATTGATTTAACCAATGGGTTCGGACAGATGTGAGCAGTAGCCTATTGTACTTGGGATAGGTATTTCAAATTGGCTATCGATACCCATATATTCGTCCAATAGGTTCATACTGACTGTACAATAAGCAATTTATCTTCCAATGGGTATGTGACATTGTCGATCGATGCTGACTCATGGACCAATAGGTTGGGAGAAATTGATGCAATAGGCGATTGTTCTTCTAATAGGTGCGTCAATGGTCGATCGATACCCTTGTCGAGCTATTTATTGAATAGGGCAATAGGCATCGATCGATACCCTTGCAAACATGTTGCATTGGGCGATAGGTATCGATCGAATCGTCGCAAGACTATTATGTTGAGCAATAGGCATTGCTCGACACCCTTACGAACATACTGAATTGAGCAGTAGGTATCGATCGATATAATTGCTAACCTATTGAACTGGGTAATAGCTATCGATCAACTAAATTTCGAACTTATTGAATTGCGCAATAGGTATCGATCGATACCATTGCACACCTATCGATACAATCAATAGGTATCGATCGATACCATTGCAAACCTATTGAATTGGGCAATAGGTATCGATCAACTAAAGCTCGAACCTATTGGATTGCGCAATAGGTATCGACCGATACCATTGCACACCTATCGATACAATCAATATATATTGATCGATAGAAATAGGAAGATATTGCTCGGACGATAGCCTATTGGGGAAATATTTTAAACTCTGTTGGCACCCAAGATACCTATCGATAGGCACATCCACAAGCATATTTGTCTCACAATAGGCTATTGTAGGCACTGCACTAATCCTATTGTTCTTTACAATACCTATCGATATACCCTGAACCCAACGGATTGTGGCCCGCAGTAGGTATCGATAGCCATTTTTCCCGACCTATTGTTAGCCCAATAGCCTATTAGATAGGGTATTATCCAGGGTATAAGAAGCACGAGGCCTTGCAAAGATATTACTCGCCGCCTTGTTGTTCAAGCCATCCACCTGTAGCTTCTTGGGGAACAACAGCGACAGACAGCGCCGGATCCGAGCATGTTCCGCTATGCTGAACGGGCATACGGCGTGGACAATAGAGCTCTTGACGAATTGGAGCTGGTTGAACCGTGCAAGGATTGTCGTTGAATGCCTTGCTCTCCAATACCTCGTGCTTCTTTTCCAACGCTTGTTGTATCACGTATATACGAGTACTGGCACCAGATAGCGGGAGGGAAGTATACATACTAAAACCAAGTGTTTTTTCATTGTACGAGCATGAAGTGTGGTCGACACCCATGGTCCGAACCAATATAATGGTGAAGGTCTGTCGCCACCCATGGTCCGAACCAATTGAATGGTGCAAGATCTATGGATGCCTATCGTTCGAACCAGTCAAACAGCGGAGTGTCTATCGATACCTATTACCCGAACCAATACAATAGCGGAATGTCTATCGACACCTATCTGCAGAAGCAATATATTTCGTGAAACAGCTATCGATATCTATCGTGCAAACCGATAGGATGATCAAAATATATATCGATACCTATCGACACAAGCAATATGTTTCGTGAATCAGGTATCGATACCTATCGTGCAAACCGATAGGATGCTCAAAATGTATATCGATACCTATCGGCACAAAAAATATGTTTCGTGACACGACTATCGATACCTTTCGGCCCAAACAATACGTTTCGTGACACGACTATCGATACCTATCGGACATTCCAATATGTTACGTTTCTCAGTGCCGATATCCTATTGCCTGAACAGCAGTACCATCCTCGAAATGTTTATCGATACCTACTTATTTCGCCAATACTTTAAGATCAATACGTACCATAGGCTATTGACCGAACAGTAGAACAGTGAACGTACCTGTCGATACCCACTGCCGGAAACAATAGGCTTCACAAAGTGCCTATCGATACCTATCACAAGCAATAATAGTCCTCCTATTGGAATAGGATCCTATCGATACCCTATCAACCTCGAACCTATTGTCCAGGGTGTGGTACACACATCAATCGTCACACGCTAATACGTTTGTGTATAAGTATGAATGTCTAACGGTCCTTACATTTCTGTCCAGAGTGATGTTATACTTTTGAAGTATGACGTCAAATAGGCTATAGGAGACCGCGGTTTGACCCCTCGATTGATCGCCCCCTACACTGAAACCAGTATATTTGGGCCAAAAACGGCCTTGATGCGCCCAAAAAGACCGCCCCCTGCACTAAAACCAGTATATTTGAGACGAAAACGGCCTTGACGCGCCCGAAAAGACCGCCCCCTGCACTAAAACCAGCATATTTGGGACAAAAATGACGCGCCCATAAAGACCGCCCCCTGCACTAAAAACAGTATATTTTGGACAAAAAACCGCCCTTGACGCGCCCAAAAAGACCGCCCCCTGCACTAAAACCAGTATATTTGAGACGAAAACGGCCTTGACGCGCCCAAAAAGACCACCCCCTGCACTAAAACCCGTATATTCGGGACCAAAACGGTCTTAACGCGCCCTAAAAGACCGCCCCCTGCACTAAAACCAGTATAGTTGGGACAAAAAACGGCCTTGACGCGCCCAAAAAGACCGCCCCCTGCACTAAAACCAGCATATTTGGGCCAAAAACGGCCTTGACGCGCCCAAAAAAGACCGCCCCCTCACTAAAGGCAGTATATTTGGGGCATAAACGGCCTTGACGCGCCCAAACAAAACCGCCCCCTGAACCAAAAACAGCATAATATTGACAAAAAAGACCTTGAAATTGGCTTAAACATTAGAAATGTTAACAATGTTTTGACATTCACGCGCGCTTGGCTGAGCAGACCCGAGGGCAAGGTGGTGAAGAAGGTGGCCCTGATCGGGAAGGGGCTGACCTTCGACAGCGGGGGTTACAACATTAAGGTCAGCCCAATCAAACATCAAACATCAAATGTAAACCACCCCGCCGACCGTGTGTCTTTCTTGACCCTTCTTCGAACTGCAAGAATTTTCCCACACTAATTTATTCCAAGGTTTTTTGTTGGGCTTTAGCCAAAATCAGGTCACCTGGTCACTTTGGTGCCAAAAACAGGTACTACACTAAAACTAAGTACAAATCACACGCTAGGACACCTCTCATTGGCCAGCCTCACATCGTACCTGATTTTGGCATGAAAATGGTCAGGTACACCTGGATTTGTCTACTTTGGTTAGCTTTCAACTGATTTTGGCGATTTTTGAGCCAATCAGAGACCATACGTACACTGTCTCCTATACGCCCGACACGAAGACATCACCACACTACGTACATACGACCCGCCACAACGACTACAGAACGTATCATACGGGCGCGTACAGCACAATGGACCTGTTGTAATATACCCGATATCACGCACTACTGCTGCTTGCTGACACTGATGTGAGGGTATTACCTGCTGAGCTATCGGGGTAAAAGATCGATCAATTACCCAGCCCAGGGCAATCCTTATAACACCCTCCCCCCCTCTGAACGGCGGGATATTTGGGACGTCGGTACCGTATACGGCCGTACGTTGACCTACCCGCTTCGTTTCAATACCTGGGGAACCAGGGAGACGTGTTATTTGGGGACGCACGCGCAAGCGTTTCTGAAAAAAGAAACGTTCGAAGTGAGATTCGAACCCGTGTCCTCGACGACGTCAAATGTGAGGGTATTACCTGCTGAGCTATCGGGGTAAAAGATCGATCAATTACTCAGCCCAGGGTAATCCTTATAACACCAAAATCCGGGATGAGGGAAAAAAAAACAAATCAGCGATTTTACTCGTACGTACGGAAAACGAGAAAAATCAAGGGAAAAATAAGCAATGGATACTGCCGAGCGTATGGAGAGTCAAGCTCGCAAAGAGAGCAACCAAGCGCGATCGAGTCTCACGTGTATGCCGACGACGCCATGTATAAACGTATTACTGCCCTGGGGAGGTTAGGTACGTAATTACAAATGCGGTATGGGGCAAGCCCGACTACCGTGCAGGTTTGAGACGAGACGCAACTCAGTTACTCACAGTTTGATGTTCGATGTCTTATTTTATTATCACGCTGATCCTATGCCGAAAGACTTCTGGCATAGAGGGGCGGCAAACAATTATTTGCCGATGCGTGTTTCATCGGAAACACGCCACCTCAACAATAGAGGGGAAACGGGGATACCATGACACTGACACGGTACGGGAAGCGAGCAGTTCAGTCTCAAATTAACTCGATGTTTTGTTCGTATGCTATCAATGTGGCTACGACTATATACATACGTACCTGGTACAAGAATACGGAAATACACGTCGTAGGAGTGAGTGTGATCACGAAATCAATGAAAGCATACGACAGATATTGATACCCGTACTGAAAATAACATACAACATTTATCAAGAGTTTGGAGGACACACATTCGCTATCATTCTGCTGTTCAGGCGCAAATTCAAAAGTATGTTTGATTTTTTCTCGCAGCCAAAAAGTCCTGAAAAAACACCGTTCGTGGCGTGCGTTTTTTACTTGGTTTTAGTATATACCTGATTTTGGCTCAAATGGATCAGGTATACCTGATTTTGGCAGTTGCCCTTTTTTGTTCCCCAAAGCGCTGTGCGGTTGTCAAGGTACCTGGTAGCATTCTTGCATGTGCAGTGGGCGCATGCTAGGGTAGAGGTGCACCATGTTTAGCCTTCTGAGGGTGGTGACTTATTAAGGAGCCCTATACCTCTCTCGCCCCAAAAAATCATTTTGGAGGAAAATAAGTGTTTAGTTGCTACCCGATGAAACAATCCCATGCCCTAAGTACACAGTGAGAAATTTGCTGCAACACGAAAACAGACAAATTCCGACGATTTTGGTTTATAACCCCGTAAGAACTGGTCCCACATATTTGGGAACAAACTACTTGGAATTAGTGTGGGAGCGCCGATCATTCAGAAAACGTCTCGAGCCGAAAAGGTGCTAACTCTATCGTAGCACGCGTCGATGTGTTCATGCTGTACAGCAGCATGGGCCCCGCCAACTTAGAAAACAGCTACTGGCTGGGAACGAGGCTTATAACCTTTTTGTTGTGATACTATTATTGCCTTGAAAAACCTTCGGCATAGGTTATTGTATAGGGTTTAGTGTAGCGCTCGCCGCTGAACACGAATTTTTAATCTGAATTTTTAAAATTCCCAGGGTTCTTTACGGTTAACCGTCCGTGCACGGTGCGGTTTTTTTTTTTCGAAAATCCTACGGTCCGGTTCGGTGCGGTTTTCAGAAAGCGGAAATCTTACGGTGCGGTTCGGTGCGGTTATCCGATATTGTAAATCCTACGGTGCGGTTCGGTTTTTTCGTGCATCCTACGGTGCGGTTCGGTGCGGTTTTCAGAAATCAGGAATCCTACGGTGCGGTTCGGTGCGGTTTTCCGAAATCGTAAATGCAACGGTGCGGATCGGTTTTTTCATGCATCCTACGGTGCGGTTCGGTGCGGTTTTCTTAAATCAGGAATCCTACGGTGCGGTTCGGTGCGGTTTTCAGAAATCGTAAATGCAACGGTGCGGTTCGGTTTTTTCATGCATCCTACGGTGCGGTTCGGTGCGGTTTTCAAAAATCAGAAATCCTACGGTGCGGTTCGGTGCGGTTTTTTAGATTTAGTAAATCCTACGGTGCGGTTCGGTGCTGTGATACATCCTACGGTGCGGTTCGGTGCGGTTCCCCGTTGAACGGGTTTTGCTACGGTGCGGTTCCAATCCCCGTAGGGAAAACCGTTCATAACCGCTGTTTCTCCACGGTGCACCGTATGAATAAACCGTACAAAACCGCGGTTTCGTACGGTTTTTGCCCCTTTTCTCGGGGCACTACTGCACTAACGAAACCGCTACAGGCATCGTATGAAAAAAACGCAAAACCCGCGGGTTCGTACGGTTTTCGTGCAAGGTACGTACATATTTATTTTATATATTGTTTACTTTCCACGCAAAGTGAAGAGAGCAACAACTACCACACGGGGGAGACCTTGCCCCAGGCTTCCTCCGCAACGTCGACTATTTCACGACGAACTGTGCCGACTAATAGCGCCGTCGCGGCCGGAGGAGGGCAGGTCGCGGCGGCTTCCGATAGTGCAGGCCCCAGCATAGAACCGACGGCAGGGTGGGGGGCCAAAGCTGCACAGGCGGCCGACTGCTGACCAGCTGCGGACTGCGCAACACTGACTGGCTGCGGGCTCCGGGGCACCGGCTGCGGGCTGCGGACCGGATGTGCTTGTAGCTTGCACCTCTTCGGCTGGGGAAGGCTGCGCATCCGCAAGTTCCGTACCGGTAGTAGCTTTTCACGCCCCGGTGTGGTGGTGTCGGCGGTGGGGTGTGGCGATGTGTGGCAAAGCAGCTTTGCTGGCGTGCACGCTTTGGCACGCATTTCCGGGTTCCCTGTGTTCTTGCGTAGTTGTGTATTTGTGTAATTGTATATTTGTGCATTTTCTATTTTTTCGTACTTTTGTATTACTCAGTTTTTACATATATCCAATTTCAATATTTTTTCGGATAATTTATAAATAATCAACATATAGATTAGCTGATAAAAAAGAAATAATTATCAGCTAATTATTAATAATAAATCAATACGTACCTGGTATGAAATATGAAATACGTACATATATACTCCGAATATATAAGTATACCACGTATATAATTCAACTTTTTTGCATTTTAACGTCAAAAATAGAAAATAATAATCAAAATATGAAATACCATAAGATCAACCAAGCTAGCGGGAGCACTTTTGACACGAAACCGAGCAGAAATCGCCATAAACCGTGCGAAACCGTGACCCTATAGCACCGTTCCGCGGTCGATGGAACCGCGGTTTGTATACGGTTTCAAGTTAACCGCACCGTTAAATAACCGATCTAACGGGTTTTGGCACCGTATCTTGATGCACACGGTGCGGTGCGGTTTCTATGACATTCCTACGGTGCGGTTCGGTGCGGTTTTAAGAAATCGATAATCTTACGGTGCGGTTCGGTGCGGTTTTCAGATATTGAAAATCCTACGGTGCGGTTCGGTGCTGTGATATTTCCTACGGTGCGGTTCGGTGCTGTTTTCAGAAATCGTAAATGCTACGGTGCGGTTCGGTGCGGTTTTCAGATGTCGTGAACCCTACGGTGCGGTTCGGTTATATTTTGTTTCCTACGGTGCGGTTCGGTGCGGTTTTCCGATATCGCAAAACCTACGGTGCGGTGCGGTGCGGTTTTCAAGAGGGCAAACATCCTACGGTGCGGTTAACCGCACCGAACCGCACCGAACCGCACCGAACCGATAGGAAAACCCGCACCGTAAAGAACCCTGGAATTTTCTTCCTCAGATTTGCCTCCAAAAATCTGAGCCTTACCGTTCTTGTTATTACGGAGGGCCACAGTAAATAGGACCAAATATTGTTACTAAAAATAGGGAAACAAAACATGTTGGTTTTTGTGTGTACCGTAGGTCCCTATTT
This sequence comes from Saccharina japonica, assembly GCA_008828725.1. Lineage (NCBI taxonomy): Eukaryota > Phaeophyceae > Laminariales > Laminariaceae > Saccharina > Saccharina japonica. Next base: position 137,464 of record MEHQ01000768.1, read on the forward strand.
ACTACATTAGCCCACCCGTAATAATAGGTTATTTCTTATTCGTGGGGCCTTTACCGCGTGCACGCGTCGTTTTTTTTTCTTCTATGTTTGCGGCGGCTCTCTTTCGAACGAACGAGCGAGCGAGCGAAAAAAAAAAAGGAAATACGTACGTACAGTAGTAACCCCTGCCAGCCGATTTTAAGCTTTGATGTCCGGTGCTCGCGGATGGCTGTATTTCGTTGCCTCTGGTGGACGCATGCTGCGATAGAGGTATACAGCACTTCTTGGCTGAAACGTTCTCTGGGTGGACGGATTGCTTAGCCCAAAAGCTTCGGACTGTGTAATTATTGTGTTGCTATATTGCTCAGTGTATCCTTAGGCCATGGACTTTCCCCTCAAACACACACTCATTTTGAGTGACTTACTTACTATTAGTATATAGACCTCTACCGCAGCATGCATCGGTGGGTCGCGTTAACTGCAATGGTTGCTAACTTCGGACATATCATCTACAGGTAGATCATCTGCAGATATGTAATCTGCAGATAGGTCATGTAGTGTTTTTAACCTGCCGTTATGAGTTGTTGTGCAGGATCTGTATAGTACAGATCTCTCCCAGGAAACATGTCCTAGATCATGCAGGTTGTACGGCTCCCGCCCGGCAAGCATGAGCTATAGGTCATACAGATCATACAGATCAGGAATCTAACTTATCTGCCCTGAAACATCTAGATATTGAAACTACAGTAGTAATTGATTATCTAGATAGATCATGATCTGTCCCGTGTTGTGAATTGTTGAAAATTATGTGCTGTTCTAGCAACTCCGGTTACGTTTGCGGAAATCGTTACCGGTGACGTATGCACGTCCCTGGGGCAGCAGTGCTCGCCCCCATCACCCTTACCCCCCCTCTCTACTGTAGGATGCAGCTCACCCTTCATGCGACGACTCGCCCAACACCAACACCTCACGGCGCTTCGCAAAGCTTGGCGCAACAAGCAATGTTTGCCTGGTTGGTGAAAACCCAACGTGCTTTGTCCCGGCGTTGTAGGGGTGCGAGGGTCTTTATGGTCATACGACTCTATACGGCCACGCACGACATGAGTACACCTCCTTCCCCCCCCTATCACCCGTCCTGACAAACGCCTGCTGTGTGGCCCGGTATCGATGTTGGCCGTGATTATCGTCCGTGTTGTTTGTTGTATGGTGTGTGGCAGGCGGGGAAGGGATCGATGATCGAGCTGATGAAGTTTGACATGGGAGGGTCGGCGTGCACCCTTGGGGCAGCTAAGGTAACCTATATTTAGGTTTGATGTTGGAGGTGCTGCTGTCGGTAATGCTGTCGGTAATGCTGTCGGTAACGTTGTAGGTATTGGTGTCGATACTGCTCTGTTAGTATATATAGGTACTGCTCTAGGTATTACTAATGCTGGACGTGATGTTGGAGGTAATACTGTCGCTACTGTATAGGTAATGCTGTAGGTGCTGCTGTAGGTAATGCTATAGGTACTGTTGTAGGTAACGCTGTAGGTAATGTTGTAGGTAACGCTGTAGGTAATGTTGCAGGTAACGCCGTAGGTTATGTTTTAGGTAACGCTGTAGGTACTGTTGTGGGTAATCTTGTAGGTAATCTTGTAGGTAACGCTGTCGGTAATTTATTTTTTGTATATTAATAAAAAATTAAAATAACAGCTGTGATATCGAGGAGTTCGTCGCAACTCGTCTTTGCAAGCTGTGCGTATATATACTGCTGTAGGCAGTGATGTACGGTAGGTGCTGCTGCGGTACCGCTGTCGGTACTGCTCTGTTAACGGTTGTAGTTGAGAGTCGGGTGTTTGTTGTGTCAGGGAAACGTGATGTACGGTTTGCGAACCGTCCGTTTCCCTCTTCGGTAGTTGAGGGACGTGCGAGGGGAGGGGGGGGGAGTGTACTCATTAGCCACATGTCATGCATGGCCGTAGTCGTGTGACCATAGACCCTCGTTATCCCTGCAATGGCGGGACGGAGAACGTCGGGTTTTAACTGACCAGGCAGACATTGCTTGCACCAAGCGCGAAGCGCCTTGAGGTGTTGGCGAGTCGCGTGAAGGGTGAGCTGCATCCGGGGGCGGGCGGGGTAGAAATAGAGAAAGATAGAGATAGAGAGAGAGAGAAAAAGAGAGAGGGAGGGAGGGAGAGATTATACGGCAGTTTGAGCTGAAGAGGGTACCTCCTTTTGCTGTATACTGTTGTCCAGCTAAACGGAATTATGAACAACAAGTAGTAAAGTAGAATCGCCAACTGTCTTTAGCCAAGGTGTTGTGCCCCCCCCCCCCCC
>MEHQ01000768.1:139777-184587 GCA_008828725.1 Saccharina japonica
CCCCCCCCCCCTCCCCCTTCCCACATGCCTTGTAAATATGAATGGTAAACACATTTTGTTTTGGGGTGTGCATGTTGCGTTGTGGTGGGTGAACCTGGCGTGGCGCTCGGCTTGAATTTCGATTCCGTGACCGCTTTCTTAACCGTTCCAGTAGTTACGAAACAGTTTTGGGCTCGCCAAGATCATAATATGGCCGGAGGTATCAACGTATACACGAGTACTGTTTTTTTTATGTTGTGTGCTATGTTGTCTTCCTGTTCCTCCCTCGAAGGTCGGGATTCACTCGAAACGCTTGGCACCTGGCACAGACCATCGATTCCCACTTGATGACCTAGATCTTGCAGGACAGGTAGATTACTCGATATGTATGATCTGTATGATCTATAGGACCTGTATGATCTGTATGATCTGCATGATCTGTATCATCTGTATGATCCAGCTCATGTTGCCGGGTAGGAGCCAGCCGTATTACCTGCATGATCTAGGACCTGTGTTGGATCTGTACTGTACAGATCCTGCACAATATATAATACCGGCAGGTTATAGGGTCTAGATGATCTACTGTAGATAGATAGATCATGATCTGGCCGAGGTGCGAAACGCTTCTTACTTACCAGGTACTATTTCTGCCGCTGCCTGCCATGTCATTGGTCGGTCTGGTGATTTATCTGTTTTTCTATTTTTGTTGAATTTTTGTTTTTCAGGCCATCGCTCAGCTCAAGCCGGAGGGGGTGGAGGCTCACTTTATCGTGGCGGCGTGCGAGAACATGGTGTCGGAGAAGGCCATGCGCCCCGGGGACATCCTTACCGCCTCCAATGGGAAAACCATCGAGGTGCACGCACATTTTTTTTTCCGCAATTTTTTTGTTCTCGTCGTTCTTCTTTACATGTTTTTTCTCGTAGTTGTTTGCTCTTCGTGTTTTGGAACAGGGTGAGAAATTAGCAAAATCTGGTTTGCGGTGCGCATGTATGTTTTGCCCCTCGCGATGGGCACCTGCCCCCACAGCGTCCCTACCGATGTATACTACTGTGCTCGAGCAAGTTTTGTTGTTGCTATTGGTGGTGGTAGTGGTGGTGGTGATGATGGTGTTGGTGTTGTTGTTGTTGTTATTGTTGTTGGTGGTGTTGATGCCGTTGTTGTTGTTGCTGTTGGTGTTGATGTTGTTGTTGTACTCGTTGCTGTTGTTGGTAATATTGTCAACATAGTTGTTGATGCTGTTGTTATTGATGTTGCTGCTGCTGCTGTTTGTGTTGATGTCGGCGTGATGCTGTTGTTGTTATTGATGTTGCTGTTGTTGTTGGTGGTGGTGTTGATGCTGTCGTTTTTATTGTTGCTGTCGTTGTTAATGTTGTTGATGTCGGCGACGTGCTGGACACAGGTGATCAACACGGACGCGGAGGGGAGGCTAACGCTAGCGGACGCTCTCGTGTTCGCGGAAAAGCTTGGGGTCGACGCCATCATCGACAGCGCCACGCTAACGGGAGCGATCATCGTAAGACTTACAGTATACTTGATGTACATCCATCGGACACATCCATGGGATGGTAGCGGGGAGTAGAGGGGGAAGAGGAGGGGGGGCGTCTTGAAAACATTGAAGGTCTCAGCATCCTGCTGACCTTGGGCAAGAGTGTACTTTGAGTATGTGGTCATGTTTTGATGCGGTGGTAGTAGCTACTAGGTAGCGGAGGAGGGAAGAGGGGAGGGGAGTGGAGGGGAGGGGATTATCTTTTTGAAGCGCTCAGCGTCCTGCTGGCCTTGGGGCAAGAAAACACTCGCAAGCCGCGGTCANTAAGAAAAACGGTTCTGATTACTATTACAGTAATATGGTCCCCCGTAGTAGGAAGGCGTAAAGTGTGCAAACCCCTGCCGCCGTGAAGCATCTCCCTCTCTGTAATTAGCCCTCACGATTGTAATTGGTGTCGTGTCGTGTTTTTTCATTCACGGTGACGGGACTCCAGCCAATTTAGTTCCTCGGCCGCTCGACCCCCGCGTTCCTTTTGCGTGTGCGTGTGCAACCGCGAAAAAAAAATGACGGGGGTGTTTTGGCAGGTTGCTTTGGGCACCGAATACGCTGGCATGTGGAGCTCCGATGACAGCCTGGCGCAGGAGCTCAACGATGTGAGAAAATGTCGAATGCTTGTCTTTCGGCATATCGTGTCCAAAATGCCAACCATTACTCTATTACGGTACCGTATCCACAACTATTATTTTTTACTACTATAGTATAGGAATCATGTATGATATCCATTATGTCTCCCCTCATTTTTTTACCTGGTATCTTGTCTCCTCTTTGGCCGTGTCTTGTGCGTGTAGTAAATCCGTTGGGGTGGGTGTATATCCGTTGAGGTGTATGCATCTATCGTATACCAGTTTGGATGGTTGCATATCCGTTGAGTCCATACGCGCAACCCCAGTGCAGCGTACATACAAGGGCGAGCGACCGGTAGGAAACGAGGGACTAATGCGCTCGACGCGCCTGCTACATAAGTGGCCAACCTAAACTGCTGCTTGTTTTGCTTGTTTGTTTTTTTTAGCGCTGCTTTTAGCGTGGGCTGCTTGTCCCGTATATCACCAACGGTTTAATGTGAAGAACACCCACACACACATATCATCAACCTAACTGCTGCTCGTTTTGTTTGTTTTACTTTCGTTGCGCTGCGCTGGCGTGGGTTTGTTTGTCTGTTCGCTTGGTCGGTCTGTCCGTTGATTGGTCGGTCTGTCGGTCGACCGGCCGGTCGGTGTTAGGTTAGCGCAGAGACGGGTGAGAAGGTGTGGCGAATGCCCCTGGCGACCGAGTACGCTGACCAGACCAAGTCCACGATCGCCGACTTGAAAAACGTCGGGGGGAGCCCCGGCTCGTCCATCACGGCCGCGCTCTTCCTCAAGGAGTTCGTAGAGAAGGCGAGTTCGGAAGGGGTGCCCGCGGGCAGGGAAGGGTAGGGGTAGCGTAGGGTAGAGTAGGGTAATGTAGGGTAGGGTAGGGTAGCGTAGGGTAGGGTAGGGTAGGGTAGGGTAAGGTAAGGTAAGGTAAGGTAAGGAATGGTAGAGTAGGGTGGGGTAGGAGTAGGTTAGGGTGGGGTCGAAGGTAGGGGAGGGTATGAGGAGGTAGGATAGAGCGCAGTAGGGTAGAGTAGGGGGCGGGGGGGCAGCGGAACGGGGGTTGTTTCTCAGCGCGCATGCTCTTTGGCGGCATGAAAACGCCGGCCTTGCTGTCGTTGTTCCGGGCGTTCGCCGACCGGGGGCTCGGTTAGGCGCGCCGGGTTCGCCGCGGATGAACGACCACGACTTTTATTCTGATGTCGGGCAACGGTCAAGCCGACGTAATTGCCGCGATTGTTTATTGGGCGCGCCGCTGTACCTATACCTGGTACCGGTATATTTTATCAATGTTGCAGGAGCCCAGTCAGTACTTTTTGTACTTTCCAATTTTTTCGGGTCGGCGTTTTGTTTCAGCATCCAGCCGAGCTGAAAAGGACGAGAGTCTCCCACCCCCCCTCCCGCCTCGTGCGACTCGCCCAGCACCCCACAGCACTTCGCGCTTGGTGCAAGCAATGTCTGTCTGGTCGGTGAAAACACGACGTGCTTCGCCCCGACATTATATACAGGGATGCGAAAGTCTGTAGTCATACGACTACGGCCATGCATGTCATGAGTACACGCCCCCCCCGCTCTCCCTCCTGCCTCCCCCGACCCCCTTTGACCCCCCCTACCCTTGCCTCCTCTACAACCTCGTCCTTTTACTTTTTCCCGCTCGTTTTTGCAGACGCCGTGGGCGCACCTGGATATCGCAGGCCCGGTGTGGAAAGACGACGGTGCTACCGGCTACGGGGTGAAACTGCTCACGCGTTGGGTGCAGAGGAAGGGGTCGTCGTCATAATTATTTATGGGTAGGAATGGGAAGGAACGGAACGGAAAATAACGGCGATAGGGGGGGTGGGACTGGGGGTTGTAGACCTTTTGGATGGCGCCCACGATTGTTAGGCACGTTTTGATTGATTGAGCACACGGTTTGTTTCAAGGCCTTTTAATTGCGGACACGGCTGTTGCCTTTTAATCGCGGGCATGGCTGTTAGACCTTAACCCCCTGTATACCCCGCCCCCCCCCTCCCCCTCCGTCGTTTTTTTGGGGACAGTAGTCTACTTTGATTCGGTGTGGGGCTACGACGGTTTGCAGGCAGGCGTGAAATGGTTAATTGAGCACACGACTGTTGTTCCAACCGATCGATTGATGAGAAAAAATAGCATGGCATATCTACCGTTCGGCGGTGTGCACGGAGCGGGAACCAGAGACCCCACCATTTTTTTTTGTTTTCTTGTTTCGGGCAAGTTTTCTCGTGGGAAGAGGCGGCAACGATTCCCTCCTCTTCCTGCACCACACATTCTTCGTGCCAGGAACCGACCGCCGGTACCACCACGCCTCTCTCAACCCCTTAAGAACTGGTCCCACGTATTTGGGGACAATCTACTTGGAATTAGTGTGGGATAATGTTTTCAGTTCTGAATGGGTTAAGCCCTTTTAGAGCTACACCAACGTTTCAGCGACAGAAAAAAAAACTGGGGATTGGGTTTTACTGGTACAGCAGTAGTGACCCCTTTATAGTGCCGTAGTGGTCCCTCTATAGTGCCGACTGCCCGCTATAGTGCCGGTGAAATAGCTTGGCACAGATGGGATTAACCAGTGTGGGAGGGTTCGGAGTAATGCCGGTTGTCGCTATATTGCCGGTATTGCTGGCTGGCTGGCGCGTACCGGCCTTATAGAAGGACCACTACTCTACCGCTCTGGCCGAAAATATAGTATTCGTTTGATGTGCACATCAGAGTCCAAACATGGATTATATTCCCGTCAGGATCAAAACGGGGATTATCCTCTACTCAAGACCAGAGTGGTACGTACGACTATGTTTTTTTTTCGCAAGCGGTAAAAGGGATTTAAAAGAGGCGGATGGGTGCCCTGGGTCCTGGGCGGCCCTCGAGAGTTTATTTTAATTTATTTCAGATGTTCTGTAAATGGTAAATGGTACTGGTATCTTTATAATAAGGAGGCGTCTTTTAAGAACGGGGACGCCTTTTTGTGACCTGGCGACATGTTTGTTTGTCGCCTGGGCGAGCGCGGGGGCGGGGGGGCTAGCGGGGGGGGGTGCTGTGGGCACACTGTCGACACCAATGTTACAATATGTTTTACGCCTACTTACACGACCAGGAGGTGCTTCAACCTCTCTTGAGTGACCTTGCGCGGCGTTCTTTGAGCGGGGATAATACCTACGCAAATCCCGTTTCTTGTTGCCGTCAGTGCCCAGCCCACAGCCTGGGAGCGGCTGTTGTTGGGCGCTCACATCATCAACCGATCCTTCGCAAAATTTCAGCGTGACACCACTATGAATATCTGGACAGTACTGCGGAGGGTGGTATGTACAGCATCGATCGCACAATATATAACGTGCATCTATCTGCCTTCAAAGCGAACAGCCACATAATTATTTGCAATGATGCGAAACTGACGATCGAACACTGTATCACGGATTTCAAGGCGCGTAACATTGATGCGCACGTGTTTTGAAACCTCCAGAGAGCCGGCCATCCCATCCATCCATCATCCATGCAGCCGTATACCGAAGAACGAAAAATCAATCGGCGCAACTTACTACAAACAACACCGACCGATCGACGATGAGTGAATGCGATTGCCTCGACGATACCATCACGCGCGTTGGTACAGACAACTGCGGGCACGAAACCCCTTACTACAACTCTGGCGCTTGTGTCAGAGTGGACTGGTGCGTACTGCTGTTGTTGTACCAGGGTAGGTATCGTAACAAGAATACTGCTGCTGAAATAGTACGACGGTACGAGTAGCAACGCCGGCCCAAAGACACAGCAAACACTACTACAGGAGTAACAACGTTCGTTTCTGAACGCCCCAATCACCGTTACTGCTTGCTCATCGGACAACCAGAAACATAAAAAAAAATGTTGTTTTGCTGTGTCATAGAAGTAGGGAGGCAACCCTGCTTCTGCAGCAGCACGTAGCAGCAGTGAAGATGGACCGGAAGGCAAGTATATCCTCTGATGATCCTCTAACGACACGATTGATGGGACATGGTTGATAATTCCCAGCCGCGGAAGCAGCCCACTATCCTCCATGTTTGTTGGTGCATCCGTGCATGTGCGCGTCGCCTCCGTTCTCCCAACTCAACAAAACAGTGCCTGGTATGATACTTACTATACAGAAAACACTTCTTCTCCCTACAGGTTTGTCATCATCATCATAATATGTAAGCAGGTACGAGGAGGTGTTGAGTTAGCTCAGGATCTCGCGTCAACCGCGCCTCTCGGCTTCTATACAGGACAACACTCGTTACGACAGGAAACGATCCCACTCTTCACGCCCTGTCTACGCCAGCAACAACACGCCAACCAGTTTCGAAAAGCGACAATAACGCTGCCTAAAGGTATATACTTATCGCCGGTACGACAATGTTCAACTTATTTGACGGTTATTTGGTCGAGATTTTACGTACTGCCGTAGCCCTCTCTCCGGATCTCCCTTGAACAAAGAACGTCGCTACGGCTCATGCTACTCAATGTTTCTCGCTACTGCACCATCTCGAAATAAGCTTCGGGCGGTAGTCAGGAACGTAGGGCTGTTTCCAGTGCTGCTCGCATTTGTCGCCAATCTGTTTTAACTTTCAAGTTCCAAGTTCCACGTTTGCAGGATCCAAGATCTAAGATCCAAGATCCAAGCCGTTTTTGTTTTTGCCGTTTCGCCGGCGGTTTCACGTTCGGGTCAAGTATCCCTCCCCGTTTCCCTGCGCAAACAAATCTGCATGTTGGTGTTGGAACACCCGACACATTTTTTTAACGACTACAGGAGTGCTCACAGAGTCACACCACCTTCACCTCTACGTACGACACGCGGCCACCATGGCTGCACGAACGCTTGTGAGTAGTAGTACAGCAGTAGCACAGCTATCGGTGAGTGCCCGTCTCTAGTGACCTGCGTATCTCAGAGATGTGTATGCTACAGCAGTTGTTAGGTCTATAAACTGCTGATTCGCTGCTTTGCTCTGTTGTTGTTGTGTGTTGGAGGTTTGAGGTTGTAGGCATGAGGTGCAGCGTCGCCAGGGGTCAGCGCGTAGCGATCTTTCACGACAACCCAGCCCACAAGGCTCCTAGGTGACAACAGTAACACTCCCAGGTCTTGGCAGCAGTGGTCGATGTGGATGCAGCTTCCCAGTTTCCAGGGTCTTGAGGCCTTAGGCACTGCTGAATGTTGATGCTGCTGCTGCAGTTCAACGAATTCGAGGAAATGGCGCAAATTTGAATTTGATGAGAGCGGCTCAGGAATTCAAATTTGCGCCATTTCCTCCTGTGTGAGCGAGCCGCAAGGAATTCAAACGTCCCACCGAACGCAGTAGCAGCAGCAGCAGCAGCAGGTTTCGCCAGTACGTATCCTCGCTTGCTTTCAGGAAGAAGCTCCTGGCTCTGAGGGTTGCTCGCGGCCTTGGCGGTGGTATTCTTTTTGCGAATCAGAGCTTTTAGTTTCAGCTACCCGTATCATACGTACGTAGTATACTTCGTGTACGTGGTATACTTCGTGTACGTGGTATACTTCGTGTACGTGGTATACTTCGTGTACGTACGATACAAATATACCAGTAACAGCTTACATGGTACGTGGTGCCCAGGCTGGTGTATGAACTACATTTCTTGGATTTTCATGGGACGTACCCATGGGTCAACAACCCACGGGAACTCCCATGGGACGTCCTATGGGTAGTCCCATGGGTAGTCCCATATATCTTGCTATGGGGCTTCCCATCGGTCATCCCATGGGTCCCATGGGTATACCCATGGGATGACCCGTGGGCAGTCCCATGGGATGACCCGTGGGCAGTCCCATGGGTCATCCCATGGGATGCATGGGGCTACATATGGAACGCCATACAGGAATCCCCATGGGGCATCCCATAGCCCGCCCTATGAGTCCCATTACACTATCAATGGGACGTTCGAATTGGGTGTCCCATAGGACGTCTCATGGGATGTCCCATAGGATGAAATGCTACCCGAGGCTTGTCGCATGGGATCTACTATGGAATGGATTGCCTCGCATGGAGCAACCCATGGGACAACCCATGGCATGCAAATCATCCCACGGGACGGCCCATGGTGCTTCCCATGCATACCATCCCGTCCCATCGGACGTCCCAGGAGGGCTGTTTTATTCCTGTTGGAATATCAATATCAGACATCCATGGATTCCGTATCACATGGGATATATCCCAGTGGGACTATTCCATGGGCTAAGTGTCATGGTATTCATGGTATCCCCTTCCCCCCTCTATTGTTGAGGTGGCGTGTTTCTGGTAGAGACACGCCAAGCAAGTATTATTTGCTCGTCCGCTCTTCCCAGAATGGAATTATGCCTGACCAGGAAACCAGAGCGGCACAATAATAAAATATGTCATCGAAACATCAATCTTGTGAGTCACTGAGTGCGTCTCGTCTCAACCTGCTCCCGGTAGTGGAGTTAGCCCCATACCACACAGTTATTATCCTGCTGTCCCTAACCAGCCCCAGGGAAGCACCTTAAGATTGTATTGCATCTCCTCATATTAATAGCTACGTGATACCATCACCCCATCGTGTTCGTCTCATTACAAGGAGTTAAGTCCATACTGTTGCCTTTTTCCTACGTACTCGCTTCGTTCGCTCGAAACACCTCGTTGAAAACCGGAAATAAACGGCTGTAAAAATTGGAAGGATACAGCCAAAATATTAACGTATACCAGTACCTCGTAGGGTTTAGTATAGGAATGCGACATCGATCATTGTTGTTTTGTTTTTCTCGACGGATTTCGGTGCGCGCCTTGCCCACGCGATCACTACGAGTACTACTGGCTGCTGTTGCTGCTGCTGCTGCTGCTGCTGCTTCTGGAAGCAGTCTATATATATACGAAGCATACATCGTACCGCTCTGCGTTGATGTACCAGGTATATGCCAGGTATTAATGAACAGTAGAGTAAAGGAACGACCGCCTTGACCAAACGAACCGCACCGCCCTCTGGACTTTCCTAATGTAATATGTTGCTGTACATATATGCTGCTGCTGCTGCTGTGCCCCTGCTGATCTCCTCTAATGCATTACCTCTTCTACATACTGCTGCCGCTGTACTCCTACTGGCCCCCTCTAATGCCTTCTCTCGCCTACACCCTGCTTACTCCCGCTGGTCTTCTGTAAATGTTAATGCCTCCTGTCCTATCTCAGCCTAGAGATTGGGAAGAAACCACGCGGTTTGACGGGTCGGACCACTGGGGAATGGACGCCCGATGGAAGACTCTGTTCCCGGGCCGCAACGTTCCAGGCACTTTCGTGCCGACGGTGAGTTTGCCGATATTCGACAAAACAAAATATGATAATATCTGGTAGTTTCTTAGTGGCAGTGTCTCACTGAGGGGACCTCACAACTGAGGAGCAATATATGCCCCCGATATTCTTATTGTTCTTGCCATCATCCTCGACATTGTGTGGCATGAGCTTCTACTTTGATCACCCATAAACACTCCAAAAGAAAAAGAAAAGGAATCATCGGGAACAAAATGGGAGCCCTACGCACGAAAGTCTTAACTCCCTTCTGCATCTATGTCCGGGTTGCGCTCTACATATTCCTATATATGTACGGGTGTTCCGCTTGCTGCCCAACGTCGTTAGGTCCGCTGTGTAATGTCCAAGGTTGTTCGATTAATACCTACACAAGCCCGCGCGATTGTGTGTCGGGCTCAGGTTTCAACTTTTCTCGAAGTTCGTTGTTGGGTTCTCAAGTGAGGAGCCTCAGAACATTCTAAAACATTTCTCAGAAAAATCATAGAAAAACCTCAGAAAAATCTCAGAAAAATCAGGTGCTATATATACCCCTGCCAGTGGCATTCGTCCGTCCCGGCTACTGGCTGGATCGCGGTAGGGTGTTGTCCGGAGTGCAACAGAACGGTTATATCATAGATGCACGACACGCGCCCACGCGGCATGATGACACTATACTTGTGCTGCTTGTACTGCTGCTGTTGAACGCTCTCCCTTGTACACTATTAATACTGGAGTACTGCTGTACATAGCACGAGTAACGGCATACCACCCTGGCCATAAATATAGTCTACGTTCGGATATTGACATCAAAATCCGAGCGGGATACAGGAGATTTGACAGTAACGCAAGTGTCGTGTTTTTTTTCTTGTAGATATTTGGTATACGTACCTGGGACCCTTAATCCTTTTAGGACTGCAGTCCCGTTATGGAGACCAATTACTTGGAATTAGAGCCAAATACATGGTTATGTGCACTGGAGTACTAAAAGGGTTAAGGGCTGCTATTTCGGGGTGGGCTATTGTGGTAAGAATGATCAGACCCCACGATGGGCCCAAAAATCATACATCCCCCCTAATGTGTGCACACCATATTTGGTTCCGAATACAGGGGGGTACCCCGAGTTAAGAGCGGTGTGTGACAATCTTAAGCGGAAACACGCGCTTTTAACTGCATATTGATATTATCTGTAGTGGGAAATATGTAGGTCTTAGTGTAGGCGGGACGTGCCTATTTGACCGCTCTTGACTCCAGAATTGTCTTAAATCTAGGGTGCTCTTAACTCGGGGTACCCCCCTGTACTCATCCTATGCCCCCCCGTCCCCGTAATATTAGACGTTTTGATACATACGACTGCAAATTCTCCTTTTCTTTTTTTTTTCGGTCGTTTTCCAGGGCGCCAACACTGATGACGCAACGCAGCCGGAGACAACGGTGGTCGATAGCAGCAGCAGTGACGAGGAAATGGACGACGTTTTAGACAATAGCGTCAACGACAGTAATGATCACAATTCGCCCAGCAAGCGCAACAACAGCAATAACAACAACGCAAGAAGCAGCAGCAGAGTGTGGCGGCAGGGGGCGGGAACCGGGCTGCCTTTGAGTTCCGTCCGCAAGTCCACAGGAGAAGACAAAGACGGTGGGTGGAGGGGTGGGGAGATGGAAGAGGGGGTGGGTAGAGGCGAGGGAGGAGGGCGGGTTGGGGTGTGGGGGGGGGGGGGGATGTACTCATGTCATGCATGGCCATAGTCGTATGACCATATACCCTCGCATCCCTACAATGCCGGGACGGAGCACGTTGGGTTTTTACCAACCAGGCAGACATTGCTTGTTGCACCAAGCGCGAAGCGCCGTGAGATGTTGGGCGAGTCGCGTGAAGGGTGAGCTGCATCCACCTAAGAACCGCTTGTGAGGCAGACTTGCATATGGGGGGTGGGAAGGGTGGGAGTGGGTGGGTGGGAGGGTGTTGAGTGGGTCGGGGAATGGGTTGTTTGGGTAGGGGGGGGGGGCGGCCTGAGCGGCAGCAGACTTTCTCCAAAAGGCCGAAAAGGAGTTAGAGGAGGAGGAGGAGGAGGAGGGGGGGGACGAGGGGGGGGCGGCGGCGCAACGTCCCCGGTGGCGTGCCACGAATCTGACAGCTCTTGCTCCCCAGAGGCAAGAAGGGGCGGCGGCGGTGGAGGGCGAGCTGCGGTAGTGGCTGCTGCTGCTGAAGGGGTGGAAGAGGAGATAGAGTCGTCCCAGTCGTACGGCAATTTTTCGGGGTCCGATTCTGACAACAACAATCGGGGCGGCAGTGGCAAGAACCTCAGCACTGGGTCACGTTTTTTGGCGAGGGGTCGGCACAGCAGTGGTGGTGGTGGTGGTGGTGGGGGGAAATTCCAAGAGAAAGGTAGCGTTCGGAGGGAGGGCGGTCGCAGACGTCCCCCCCCCCCGCCGTCGTCTTCTTCTTCTTCTTCTTTGTCTTCGAGCTCGGCCTCGGTCCAAGCAACGCCCGGGGGTGCGGCGGGGGGCAAGCGAGCGGCGCGGGGTAGCACGAAAAGGTTGCGCAAAGCCGTTCCTGCCGAAGCGAATGAGGACGGGTGGATTGCTACAGGACGCAGTGGTGGTGGCGGTGGGGGGGGCAGGGGGGGTGGTGGTGGCGGTGGAGGTGTAAGAAACCCTATGTCCGCATTCAAGCCACCTCAGTCATCGGCCCAGAGAAACAAAGAGAGGAGCATGACCCAGCAGAGGATCAAGTTCCCGGTTATGGTCGATGATTGATAATTGGAAAAAACACGTTTTTTTGTCGTTGATAAGCAAGCGCGTCCGTAGCGTGGGCTCGACATGGATGTTGTGTTACGCTGCACAGACGATACGCTGCTTGGGGGGAAGGGGGTGGGTGTCCTCATGCCATGCATGGCGTTAGTCGCATGGCCATAGACCCTCGCCTCCCTACAATGCCGGGACGGAGCACGTTGAGTTTTCACCGACCAGGCAGGCATTGCTTGTTGCGCCAAGCGCGAAGCGCCGTGAGGTGTTCGGCGAGTCGCATGAAGGATGAGCTGCTGCATCCTTCTAAGAACCGCCTGTGAGGCGGGGTCGAGGGCGGGGGGGGGGGGGGGGGGGGGCTACTTGGGGGGGGCGGGAGGGGGGGGGCGTACTCATTTGTTGCTTGCGGTAGTCATTTGACCATTGACCACGCATCCCTTTAGAGACGGGTGGGGGGGGGGTGGAACTTTTTTGTGCTTTATCTTCTAGACGCAGCAGGAGCGAACAGTCAGACAGTAGCGTCTCGATCGTCGTGTATTATTGTCGCAAGAAACTGAGCATTTTGAAATAAAAACTTCCCACGGGAGAGCGCGACAAAATCTCGTTCGATAGGCACAGGCGGCGTGGGTATAAATAACCGAGGTTACGGTGATTTAGGGGGTTTCTTTGTGGCGGCAACCGCCTGCACTTGCTGTTTTTGGAGGCCGTGTTGGGCGTGAACCCGCCTGGTATAGGAGTATAGGGTGGGTACGCGTAGGCAATGGCGAAGCGTCGGCCAAGAACAGAAGGGGGATCAGGGTGGTACTATACAATCGGGGTCACGAGTCGTCTTGAAGAATCGCGATAATCGGAGTCAAGAATCGTGGTAAGAATCGCGATATTCGGAGTCAAGAATCGTGATAAGAATCGCGATTTAGTCGAGGTCGAGAATCGTTATAGGAATTGCGATTTAGTCGGGGTCAAGAATCGTGATGAGAATCGCGATTTAGTCGGGGTCAAGAATCGAACAGAAGGGGAGTCGAAATGTAGTCTACCGGGGTGTAATTTGTTCTCGTGTAGATTTCTGGTGTAGAAAATTGTCGACAAGATTTTTGTTTGTCCGTTGATCTGGTTGTGTTTATTTGCATTGCGGATGATCGGCTCAAAAATCTTCAGTTATCTAGTTGAGTTTACCTCGACGTCTACTGTCGTTATATGCTTCCTTTCAAAATGTAGCGGTCGACGGAAAAGTGGTGATAGATAACGCGGAGTTTTTTGTGACCTCTTTCGTGGTGTGGCTTTTACACCTCTTTTCGATCCGCTATAAATAAGAGGTTTGTTTGGGGCATTTCTAGAGAACAAGATAATAATGTATCGAAATCGTGACAAAAGGTAATGTTATCCTTGTTGTGTTCTCCTATTAATAGTTGACCCTGGATTGTATCCCCCGTGGAGCTGCTTTCTATACCAGACCAGGACTGGTGGTATTTTTGTTGCGCGGGCGACCCGAAATAACCCTTAGTTAGTTTACTATTGACGCGTGCTATTTGCCTTCTAGGGGTAGCACCTTATTTTTATCAGGTGATGATCAATCACTTGATCATAGTATAGCTCTATACCCCACCCAGAAACTGATTTATAGGAAAGCTAAAAATACAACCCCATGAACAATATCAAAGCCACTGCTGTATAAAACACTACCAGGTATTAATAATGGTATTGCCAACGATATTGTGGGCTAAGGAGCCCGGTCGGTCATAAATAATAAGTATTTGCCTCCTAAGGCAAAAACAAGTGATCTCATTGTCGTACATATTATACATAGCACGCGGCACTTTAAGTCGACGGCTGATGTTGTGCTTCTTTCATAAATAAATGTGACATTTTATTTGTGTATCCTTCGAAACGTCAAGCAGTTAATATGATCTGCGACGTTGGGGAGGGGCTCTACTGGCATAGTGCGAAACCCGCAGCACCGGCCGCTGCTTCTCTCGCGCTTTGCTTCCTAAAAACAATCGCTTGCTTTGGATCAAGACCCACTGACAGTTCGTGTGCTCGATCAAACGCCTACGTATCTGTATAGCAATCGTGTGATCAACCGAAAGGCCCAACAGTCGTGAGCCCAACCACAAGGCCAAACTTATACCTGGCAACTCCATCCCCATCGCCGCTCCTTCCCATTCCCATTCCCATTCCCACCCTTTCACAAACCGGAACAGATCACCGATCCCCACTTGCATCACCTAGATCTTTCAGGGAAAATATACGTCGTATTCAAGATCTGTATGATCTACAGCTCGTCATATTGCCGGGTGGGAGCCGTCAAAATCTTTCAATTTTCTAGCATAAGTTTCCTTGTGTTGGATCTTGTACCAAACAGATCTTGCACGGCCTATCCTAACGGCAGGTTAGGATCTAAATGGCCTAGATCGCGATCTGCCCACAACATATCCTAACGGCAGGTTAGGATCTAGATAATCTAGATCGTCAGATGCCCACAACGTATCCTAACGGCAGGTAAGGATCTAGATGATATAGATCGCCATCTGTCCACAACATATGCCTAACGACAACGCTATCCTAACAGAGATCTAGACTAGAGTCATAGAGATCTAGACTGATCATAGATCGCCATCTGTCCACAACATATCCTAACGCAAGCGTCTAGAGATCTAGGATCTATGATAATCTAGATCAGATCGATCATATGCCCACAACGTATCCATAACGGCAGGTTATAATCTAGATGATCTAGATCGTCACATGCCCACAACATATCCTAACGGCAGGTAAGGATCTAGATGATCTAGATCGTCATATGTCCACAACATACCCTAACGGCAGGTTAGGATCTAGATGATCTATCTGTAGATGATCTGTCTGTCCGAGGTGTGTCTCCTTAATGCCTACGACGACCCGTTCTTCTGCACCCAACGAGTTAGCAGCTTCACGCCGTAGCCGGTAGCGCCGTCATCTTTCCACACCGGGCCTGCGATGTCTATGTGCGCCCACGGCGTCTGCAAGTTCGAGCGGACAAGAGCAAGTGGGGCGGCGGCGGCGGGCGTGCAAGGCAAGGGCAGATTTGTCAGGGGTGGGGACGGGGGGCGTACTCACTTGTTGCTCGCCTTAGTCATTTGAACATTGACCACGCATCCCTTTCGAGACGGAGTACCGTTCCTACTCCTAAGAGAGACACCTCCAACAGTGGGGTGCTCATTACGTTGTTTCCATGTAATACACAGTTTTTGTTTGCCAATCCTACCCCCTTCTTGTTTCGCCGCCTGTGGCCACCATCTCTCTCCTAGGATAGCGGTCGTTTTCTCGCTACTGTCGTCCCCGATCGCCTGGCCTTTATTTAGTGTGCCAAACTGCTCCATGCCACACTCGGCTATTTTTCTCATCTCCTCCTCTAACACACCCCTTTCCTCCTTGTACCTTTCACATTCTCCCACTATGTGAATTCTACTCTCTATGGCCTTGCCACATGGGCACATCTGTGCATCTACTTCCTCCTCCCGGCTACTGGTATACCTCCTTCTCATCTATGACGAAAAACAAAATACGAAGACTTGCAGTATGTATATTTTTATAAAACAGTAATACCAGGTATGTTTATTTCCTATTAACAGTAGTGGCATGGTACGTATATACAAGTATATATATATACCCCTAGCTCAGCAGGCGTGCATCAATAATCGCTCTGTCGCTGTATAAGGGGTTTCGAATACAGCCAGTATATACCCCACGTCTGTCTGTTCGGCTTGCCACTGCTGCTGTTAGTTGCTGACATTGCTGTTGCTGTTGCTGTTGCTGACATTGCTGCTGCTGTTGCTGTTGCTGCTGCTTGCTGCTGCCGCCGCTACTGCTTCCCTATGCTGCCACTGCTGTTGCTGTCGCTGATGCTGATGCTGCTGCTGTCGCTGCTGCTATTGGCTGCCACTGTTGCCGTTGCTACTGCCACTGTTGATGGATGCCACTGTTGCTGCTCTTGCTACTGCTACTCGCTACGTACGTACCACTGTTTGCTGCTGCTACTCGCTCCCACTGTTTGCTGCTGCTAGGTGCTGCTGCTGCTGCTGCTGCTGCTGCTGCTGCTGCTGCTGCTGCTGCTGCTGCTGATGCTGCTGCTGAGCCCCTTGTCGATGACACCATTTGCGTTTTTGCTTTGTTTTTTTCCCGCCCCTCGGACGCCTGCCTCTAAATGTGAATACTGCGCCTGCACAGGAGAAAAAAATAGTGGCCCATGGAATGGGGGCCTTCATGGGAGTGGCACAGGGGAGCGTGTTCCCTCCCAAGTTCATCCACCTCATCTACAGGTGATGGATGACTCATTGCCTATTGCCCATGACAATTAACTCTATGATGCTACGTACTAGGTAAGTATTAACGTTCAGATATGATCGTACTCTTAATTTTTAGTTTAATTATATTTTTTCCTATCCCTTTTATTGTCGTCGCCCTTCTTTCCTCTCTCCTTCCTATTAGTAGTCGTAACTCAGATCTGGGGTCACAAAAGTAGGCTCTTCTCCTTCCTCCCCCACTTCGGTTCGTGCCTTGCATTTTTATCGCGAGAATGTATGTATATATGAAATGTGATATTACGACAGAATAGTTTTTATACTTGGTACAGGCTGGTTTCAAGCGTATCACCCTAAATTTACTAAGTAGCCACAATGCCCACGCCTTTTTTTGAAGACACTGGAATTTGGCACACATGTTCTATGAACCCCTGTCGACCCGTTAACGGTTGTTGTTGTTGTTGTTGTTGTTGTTGTTGTTGTTGTTGTTGGGGTTTTGTTTTCGCAATATGTTTTGGTTTTTGGTTTTTCGGGAGATTTGGGTCTTAACCCATTCAGAACTGAAAAATTGTCCCAGACTAATTTCAAGTAGTTTGTCTCCAAATACGTGGGACAAGTTCTTAACCCTTTTAGAACTGCAGTCCCGTTTTGGGGAAAAATTACTTAGAATTAGAGTGGTTTGTCCCCATAACGGGACTGCAGTTCTAAAAGGGTTAAGGGGTTTTAAGGAATCCCGAAGTTTCGGCGCTGACAAAAGAGAAAAAAAAAAACATTATTAAATCGTTTGACAGGGGCATATAGAACCACGTGTGCGAAAGCTCAGGGTTCATCTCTCAAAAAACGGCGTGGACATTTGGACCCTTTGTGCGGTAAAACGTGTAAATTTCCGGCATCTCGTCGTAATTTCTTAGTTTCAGTTCGTATATAATCGATTTTTGGCGTCAAATATGACTTAATATTTTATCATACGCAGTCAGATCTTCGAATATTTTTGCGTGAAACTTTGTACAAACATGCCTTGGACCACCTGGAAGCGGCTCGTTCAGAAGAAAAAATGGGGAAAAACTATACATACGAAGCGGCTCGTTCAAAAGAAATAATGGGGGAAAACTATACCTGGTACTTAATTCCTTCGGAAACGCCTACCTATTGTTGGCCTCTTTGAAGGCATGTGATTGGTCAGGCCACATTTTCGGCGGTAGCGCCAGCCCTAGGCCTTTTAAAAAACAAAACTGGCGATTTCACCCTCTTGCGCTGTTCGTGACGGTCAGTATGGTACCAAATATATGACACTGGAGTTGCTATTGCATGCGGCATTCGTGGCTGACGAAATTTGGGATGTTATGCTTCAACCAGCTCGTAGTATTGTATATATTTTTGCGGCTGCTGCTTTCAACGTGTTGTATTAGTAGTGCTACTTAAAATAAGCCTATTTTCAAAGTGTTAGATTTAATTCCGATACGTTTAAGTATGTCAGTATTGAGTAGAAAGAACGGGTTTAATGTGAAGACAACACACACAGTATACTTGTGTGGGTGCCAGGTTCTGGATTCTGGACCCAACCGCCGCGTAGATAAGATCCTGCGACGGTCTCACCGTTCACCCGAGGTTGCGGATGTCTTTATCTGTATCTTGATTGTACGATTGTGGCTACGGATATCTGTATCTTACTTGCACGATTGTGGCTACGGACATGTTGTTGTCTTCACATTAAACCCGTTCTTTCTACTCAACCACATCAGTACACCCAGTGCCTGTCCTGATTCCCAATCCTAGAGAGATACAAATTCTGTGGTACAGAGAAAAACCAAAACAAAATAAACGCAAATTAATGGGTAAAGCAAGTGAGATGCGTAACGTACCGGGTACGAGAACACAGCGACACGAGCCGAACCAAAAAATAAGACCAAAAAAGACAAATAAAAAACAAGTTCTGAAATGAAACAGAATACAAATGACGCAGGGAGACAGAAGCGCCCCTGGACGAAAAGCACACGTGCCCAAGAGGAACAGATAACTGCTGCACGGGCGAGGCAACACGATACATCTGCATATTAATTGTATGATTCCACAATCATACAATTAATATGCAGATATCCGTAGCCACAATCATGCCATTAAGATACATATATCATCATACAATTAATATGCAGATGTCCGTAGCCACAATCGTGCAAGTAAGATACAGATATTCGTAGCCACGATCGTACAACTAAGATACAGATATCCGTAGCCTCAATCATACAATTACGATGCAGATATCCGTAGCTACCATCATACAACTAAGATACAGATACCCGTAGCCACAACCATGCAATTGAAATACAGCTACGTACGGGTATCTGTATATTAATGGCATAATTGTGGCTATGGATATCTGCATCTTAATAGCATGATTGTGGCTACGGATTCCTGTGTCTTAATCGTACGATTGAGGCTACGGACATCTGCATCTCAATTGTATGATCGTGGCTACGGATATCTGTATCTTAATTGTATGATTGTGGCTACGGATATGTGTATCTTGATTGTACGATCGTGGCTACGGATATCTGCATCGTAATCGCATGATCGTGGCGACGGATATCTGCATTTTCATTGTATGGTCGTGGCTACGGATATGTGTATCTTGATTGTACGATTGCGGTGCGGATATCTGCATATTAATTGCATAATTGTCGCTACGGATATCTGTATATTAGTTGTACGATTGTGTCTACGGCTATCTGTATCTTAATTGCATAATTGTGGCTACGGATATCTGTATATTAGTTGTATGATTGTGTCTACGGATACCTGTATCTTAATTGTACTATCGTGGCTATGGATATCTGTATCTTAGTTGTACGATCGTGTCTACGGATACCTGTATCTTAATTGCGCGACTACTACTGCGGCCGTCCATCTTTCAAGGATCTTTGGTACCCTGGTACCCTGTCATGGGTAGTTACGTATTGATTGATATACAGTGGGTACCCCGACTTAAGAGAGGGTACCCTATATAAGAGAATAGTACAGTTAAGAGAGGCCAAATCGGCTGGCCCCGCCTACACTAACCCTATATCATATATTTCCCACTTTGGGTAACAGAGAAAGGCTGGTTAAGAGAGCTGTTTTCGGCCTGTACCATACCACACTTATCTTAAATAGGGGTACCCACTACTGCTGTAATAGTCACTTGTTCAGTGCTAAATACCTTTAGTCATCCACCTCACCTACGGACAGTACAGACAGTACAGACAGTACAGGGGGTGACTGATGACTGATCGTCCGGTATTCGTGCTCTGGCCGGAAATTTAAGGACCGTTTTGTCAGAGATGGTACTTACCAGTAATCATCATTGTCGCTGCTTGATAACACTGAAGCCATCTGGTATACATTGCACATGTATATGTACAACAGGCAGCTTTCCAGTCTGTTGTCGTTTGTTGATGCCTGTGTTATACTCGTACACATAGCGAGTAGTCTATAGTAGAATAACATACGAGTACTCGTAGCTACTTGTATAAGAATATATCAATAAGTAAGATCTTCGATATGATACACAGCAGTTTACAAGCTCTATCATGTCTGGTATGTGTTACCTGGCACCAAGTACTGGTGTCGGTTGTAGTACGTACGTACTGGGGAAGGATATCCACTCAGTATCACTCCGGAAACCGGTAGCATACTACTTAGTTGTTGTAGTGACTAACTTAAAACTCAAGGGTTATGTACGCGTACCCTGTAGGATAATTGTTGTTGCTGTAGTTATGTACGTACACGTACAAGTAAGTCTCAACGAGAGTAATATGTTGGATATACGATAAACAGCAGTTTACAAGCTACATCATGTCCAACACATGTAGTACAAACGTGCTGGCAAAAATTGAGAGGAACTACTGTATCTTCAGGATCCCTCTGGAACCGGTAGCATAGTATTTGTTTTTCTTGAAGTAATCATGTAAGCTACAGAGGGTCCGTACCCTAAAAAAGGTACAGCAGTAGATACAGGGTCTTTTCCTTTGTTGTTTTGGACTGAATTGCAAGGGTCGTCCCTTTTGTTTTTGAGCTACGAGCCGCGCACGCGTTTATCGCGCACACCAGCTCACTCCCACTTTGCTCACCATCTTCAGCTGGGAAAATCAATCAATCTACAACACCGGCCTGGAGTCGCCAACCATCTTCTTCTTTTATTCTTCTTTGAAGCTCTTGTCAGGTTCACTTCACGGTGACCTGCGTTTTGCCTATCAATTTAGACTGTGTGTTCGCTGGCCATCAGCAATCGAGTCTAGGCGTACACATCAGCTTCGCGCTGGTACACGACCACACCCTGGACAATAGCCTATTGGATATGCCTATTGGTATTTCAATAGGTTGGGATATCGCCTATCGATACCTATTGGCCCCTGCAATAGGTATTATAAATGGCCTATCGATACCTATTTCTTCGTCCAATAGGTTCACACTGATTTGTGCAATAGCCTATTGTACTTGGGATAGGTATTGGAAAATGTCTATCGATACCTATTTCTTAGACCAATAGGTTCACACTGATGTGTGCAATAGCCTATTGTACTTTCGATAGGTATTTGGAATTGTCTATCGATATCTATTGCTTTGGCCAGTAGGTATTTGAAATTGTCTATCGATACCTATTGCTCTGGACAATAGGTATTTGGAATTGTCTATCGATACCTATTGCTTCGGCCAATAGGTATTTGGTATTGCCTATCGATACCTATGGCTTTGACCAATAGGTTCGGATAAATTTCGACAGTAGCCTATTGTACTTCCGATAGGTATTGGAAATTGTCTATCGATACCTATTGCTTTGACCAATAGGTTCTATTAGATTTGGACCGTAGCTTATTGTACTTCCGATAGGTGTTGGAAATTTTCTATCGATACCTATTGCTTTGACCAATAGGTCCACACTGAGTGTGCAGTAGCCTATTGCACTTGGGATAGGTATTCGAAACTGTCTATCGACACCTATTGATTTAACCAATGGGTTCGGACAGATGTGAGCAGTAGCCTATTGTACTTGGGATAGGTATTTCAAATTGGCTATCGATACCCATATATTCGTCCAATAGGTTCATACTGACTGTACAATAAGCAGTTTATCTTCCAATGGGTATGTGACATTGTCGATCGATGCTGACTCATGGACCAATAGGTTAGGAGAAATTGATGCAATAGGCGATTGTTCTTCTAATAGGTGCGTCAATGGTCGATCGATACCCTTGTCGAGCTATTTATTGAATAGGGCAATAGGCATCGATCGATACCCTTGCAAGCATGTTGCATTGGGCGATAGGTATCGATCGAATCGTCGCAAGACTATTATGTTGAGCAATAGGCATTGCTCGACACCCTTACGAACATACTGAATTGAGCAGTAGGTATCGATCGATATAATTGCAAACCTATTGAACTGGGTAATAGCTATCGATCAACTAAATTTCGAACCTATTGAATTGCGCCATAGGTATCGATGGATACCATTGCACACCTATCGATACAATCAATAGGTATCGATCGATACCATTGCAAACCTATTGAATTGGGCAATAGGTATCGATCAACTAAAGCTCGAACCTATTGGATTGCGCAATAGGTATCGACCGATACCATTGCACACCTATCGATACAATCAATAGGTATTGATCGATAGAAATAGGAAGATATTGCTCGGACGATAGCCTATTGGGGAAATATTTTAAACTCTGTTGGCACCCAAGATACCTATCGATAGGCACATTCACAAGCATATTTGTCTCACAATAGGCTATTGTAGGCACTGCACTAATCCTATTGTTCTTTACAATACCTATCGATATACCCTGAACCCAACGGATTGTGGCCCGCAGTAGGTATCGATAGCCATATTTCCCGACCTATTGTTAGCCCAATAGCCTATTAGATATGGTAGGGTATTATCCAGGGTATAAGAAGCACGAGGCCTTGCAAAGATAGTACTCGCCGCCTTGTTGTTCAAGCCATCCACCTGTAGCTTCTTGGGGAACAACAGCGACAGACAGCACCGGATCCGAGCATGTTCCGCTATGCTGAACGGGCATACGGCGTGGACAATAAAGCTCTTGACGAATTGGAGCTGGTTGAACCGTGCAAGGATTGTCGTTGAATGCCTTGCTCTCCAATACCTCGTGCTTCTTTTCCAACGCTTGTTGTATCACGTATATACGAGTACTGGCACCAGATAGCGGGAGGGAAGTATACATACTAAAACCAAGTGTTTTTTCATTGTACGAGCATGAAGTGTGGTCGACACCCATGGTCCGAACCAATATAATGGTGAAGGTCTGTCGCCACCCATGGTCCGAACCAATTGAATGGTGCAAGATCTATGGATGCCTATCGTTCGAACCAGTCAAACAGCGGAGTGTCTATCGATACCTATTACCCGAACCAATACAATAGCGGAATGTCTATCGATACCTATCTGCAGAAGCAATATATTTCGTGAAACAGCTATCGATATCTATCGTGCAAACCGATAAGATGATCAAAATATATATCGATACCTATCGGCACATAAAATATGTTTCGTGACACGACTATCGATACCTTTCGGCCCAAATAATACGTTTCGTGACACGACTATCGATACCTATCGGACATTCCAATATGTTACGTTTCTCAGTGCCGATATCCTATTGCCTGAACAGTACCATCCTCGAAATGTTTATCGATACCTACTTATTTCGCCAATACTTTAAGATCAATACGTACCATAGGCTATTGACCGAACAGTAGAACAGTGAACGTACCTGTCGATACCCACTGCCGGAAACAATAGGCTTCACAAAGTGCCTATCGATACCTATCACAAGCAATAGTAGGCCTCCTATTGGAATAGGATCCTATCGATACCCTATCAACCTCGAACCTATTGTCCAGGGTGTGGCACACACATCAATCGTCACACGCTAATACGTTTGTGTATAAGTATGAATGTCTAACGGTCCTTACATTTCTCCCCAGAGTGATGTTATACTTTTGAAGTATGACGTCAAATAGGCTATAGGAGACCGCGGTTTGACCCCTCGATTGATCGCCCCCTACACTGAAACCAGTATATTTGGGCCAAAAACGGCCTTGATGCGCCCAAAAAGACCGCCCCCTGCACTAAAACCAGTATATTTGAGACGAAAACGGCCTTGACGCGCCCGAAAAGACCGCCCCCTGCACTAAAACCAGCATATTTGGGACAAAAATGACGCGCCCATAAAGACCGCCCCCTGCACTAAAACCAGTATATTTTGGACAAAAAACGGCCCTTGACGCGCCCAAAAAGACCGCCCCCTGCACTAAAACCAGTATATTTTAGACGAAAACGGCCTTGACGCGCCCAAAAAGACCACCCCCTGCACTAAAACCCGTATATTCGGGACCAAAACGGTCTTAACGCGCCCTAAAAGACCGCCCCCTGCACTAAAACCAGTATAGTTGGGACAAAAAACGGCCTTGACGCGCCCAAAAAGACCGCCCCCTGCACTAAAACCAGCATATTTGGGCCAAAAACGGCCTTGACGCGCCCAAAAAAGACCGCCCCCTCACTAAAGGCAGTATATTTGGGGCATAAACGGCCTTGACGCGCCCAAACAAAACCGCCCCCTGAACCAAAAACAGCATAATACTGACAAAAAAAGACCTTGAAATTGGCTTAAACATTAGAAATGTTAACAATGTTTTGACATTCACGCGCGCTTGGCTGAGCAGACCCGAGGGCAAGGTGGTGAAGAAGGTGGCCCTGATCGGGAAGGGGCTGACCTTCGACAGCGGGGGTTACAACATTAAGGTCAGCCCAATCAAACATCAAACATCAAATGTAAACCACCCCGCCGACCGTGTGTCTTTCTTGACCCTTCTTCGAACTGCAAGAATTTTCCCACACTAATTTATTCCAAGGTTTTTTGTTGGGCTTTAGCAAAAATCAGGTCACCTGGTCACTTTGGTGCCAAAAACAGGTACTACACTAAAACTAAGTACAAATCACACGCTAGGACACCTCTCATTGGCCAGCCTCACATCGTACCTGATTTTGGCATGAAAATGGTCAGGTACACCTGGATTTGTCTACTTTGGTTAGCTTTCAACTGATTTTGGCGATTTTTGAGCCAATCAGAGACCATACGTACACTGTCTCCTATACGCCCGACACGAAGACATCACCACACTACGTACATACGACCCGCCACAACGACTACAGAACGTATCATACGGGCGCGTACAGCACAATGGACCTGTTGTAATATACCCGATATCACGCACTACTGCTGCTTGCTGACACTGATGTGAGGGTATTACCTGCTGAGCTATCGGGGTAAAAGATCGATCAATTACCCAGCCCAGGGTAATCCTTATAACACCCTCCCCCCCTCTGAACGGCGGGATATTTGGGACGTCGGTACCGTATACGGCCGTACGTTGACCTACCCGCTTCGTTTCAATACCTGGGGAACCAGGGAGACGTGTTATTTGGGGACGCACGCGCAAGCGTTTCTGAAAAAAGAAACGTTCGAAGTGAGATTCGAACCCGTGTCCTCGACGACGTCAAATGTGAGGGTATTACCTGCTGAGCTATCGGGGTAAAAGATCGATCAATTACCCAGCCCAGGGTAATCCTTATAACACCAAAATCCGGGATGAGGGAAAAAAAAACAAATCAGCGATTTTACTCGTACGTACGGAAAACGAGAAAAATCAAGGGAAAAATAAGGAATGGATACTGCCGAGCGTATGGAGAGTCAAGCTCGCAAAGAGAGCAACCAAGCGCGATCGAGTCTCACGTGTATGCCGACGACGCCATGTATAAACGTATTACTGCCCTGGGGAGGTTAGGTACGTAGCTACAAATGCGGTATGGGGCAAGCCCGACTACCGTGCAGGTTTGAGACGAGACGCAACTCAGTTACTCACAGTTTGATGTTCGATGTCTTATTTTATTATCACGCTGATCCTATGCCGAAAGACTTCTGGCATAGATGGGCGGCAAACAATTATTTGCCGATGCGTGTTTCATACCTCAACAATAGAGGGGAAACGGGGATACCATGACACTGACACGGTACGGGAAGCGAGCAGTTCAGTCTCAAATTAACTCGATGTTTTGTTCGTATGCTATCAATGTGGCTACGACTATATACATACGTACCTGGTACAAGAATACGGAAATTCACGTCGTAGGAGTGAGTGTGATCACGAAATCAATGAAAGCATACGACAGATATTGATACCCGTACTGAAAATAACATACAACATTTATCAAGAGTTTGGAGGACACACATTCGCTACGTATCATTCTGCTGTTCAGGCGCAAATTCAAAAGTGTGTTTGATTTTTTCTCGCAGCCAAAACGTCCTGAAAAAACACCGTTCGTGGCGTGCGTTTCTTACTTGGTTTTAGCATATACCTGATTTTGGCTCAAATGGATCAGGTATACCTGATTTTGGCAGTTGCCCTTTTTTGTTCCCCAAAGCGCTGTGCAGTTGTCAAGGCACCTGGTAGCATTCTTGCATGTGCAGTGGACGCATGCTAGGGTAGAGGTGCACCATGTTTAGCCTTCTGAGGGTGGTGACTTATTAAGGAGCCCTATACCTCTCTCGCCCCCAAAAAATCATTTTGGAGGAAAATAAGTGTTTAGTTGCTACCCGATGAAACAATCCCATGCCCTAAGTACACAGTGAGAAATTTGCTGCAACACGAAAACAGACAAATTCCGACGATTTTGGTTTATAACCCCGTAAGAACTGGTCCCACATATTTGGGAACAAACTACTTGGAATTAGTGTGGGAGCGCCGATCATTCAGAAAACGTCTCGAGCCGAAAAGGTGCTAACTCTATCGTAGCACGCGTCGATGTGTTCATGTTGTACAGCAGCATGGGCCCCGCCAACTTAGAAAACAGCTACTGGCTGGGAACGAGGCTTATAACCTTTTTGTTGTGATACTATTCTTGCCTTGAAAAACCTTCGGCATAGGTTATTGTATAGGGTTTAGTGTAGCGCTCGCCGCTGAACACGAATTTTTAATCTGAATTTTGAAATTCCCAGGGTTCTTTACGGTTAACCGTCCGTGCACGGTGCGTTTTTTTTTTCGAAAATCCTACGGTCCGGTTCGGTGCGGTTTTCAGAAAGCGGAAATCTTACGGTGCGGTTCGGTGCGGTTATCCGATATTGTAAATCCTACGGTGCGGTTCGGTTTTTTCGTGCATCCTACGGTGCGGTTCGGTTTTTTCGTGCATCCTACGGTGCGGTTCGGTGCGGTTTTCAGGAATCAGGAATCCTACGGTGCGGTTCGGTGCGGTTTTCCGAAATCGTAAATGCAACGGTGCGGATCGGTTTTTTCATGCATCCTACGGTGCGGTTCGGTGCGGTTTTCTTTGATCAGGTCCTACGGTGCGGTTCGGTGCGGTTTTCAGAAATCGTAAATGCAACGGTGCGGTTCGGTTTTTTCATGCATCCTACGGTGCGGTTCGGTGCGGTTTTCAAAAATCAGAAATCCTACGGTGCGGTTCGGTGCTGTGATACATCCTTCGGTGCGGTCCGGTGCGGTTCCCCGTTAAACGGATTTTGCTACGGTGCGGTTCCAATCCCCGTAGGGAAAACCGTTCATAACCGCTGTTTCTCCACGGTGCACCGTATGAATAAACCGTACAAAACCGCGGTTTCGTACTATTTTTGCCCCTTTTCTCGGGGCACTACTGCACTAACGAAACCGATACAGGCATGGTATGAAAAAAACGCAAAACCCGCGGGTTCGTACGGTTTTCGTGCAAGGTACGTACATCTTTATTTTTTTCTAATATATATTGTTTACTTTTCACGCAAAGTGAAGAGAGCAACAACTACCACACGGGGGAGACCTTGCCCCAGGCTTCCTCCGCAACGTCGACTATTTCACGACGAACTGTGCCGACTAATAGCGCCGTCGCGGCCGGAGGAGGGCAGGTCACGGCCGCTTCCGATAGTGCAGGCCCCAGCATAGAACCGACGGCAGGGTGGGGGGCCAAAGCTGCAAAG
Source organism: Saccharina japonica (assembly GCA_008828725.1). Taxonomy (NCBI): domain Eukaryota; class Phaeophyceae; order Laminariales; family Laminariaceae; genus Saccharina; species Saccharina japonica. The sequence goes on from MEHQ01000768.1 coordinate 167,196, forward strand.
GCGGCCGACTGCTGACCAGCTGCGGACTGCGCAACACTGACTGGCTGCGGGCTCCGGGGCACCGGCTGCGGGCTGCGGACCGGATGTGCTTGTAGCTTGCACCTCTTCGGCTGGGGAAGGCTGCGCATCCGCAAGTTCCGTACCGGTAGTAGCTTTTCACGCCCCGGTGTGGTGGTGTCGGCGGTGGGGTGTGGCGATGTGTGGCAAAGCAGCTTTGCTGGCGTGCACGCTTTGGCACGCATTTCCGGGTTCCCTGTGTTCTTGCGTATTTGTGTATTTGTGTAATTGTATATTTGTGCATATTCTATTTTTTCGTACTTTTGTATTGCTCAGTTTTTACATATATCTAATTTCAATATTTTTTCGGATAATTTATAAATAATAAATATACGTATAGATTAGCTGATAAAAAAGAAATAATTATTAAGAATAAATTAATACGTACCTGCTATGAAATATGAAATACGTACATATATACTCCGAATATATAAGTATACCACGTATATAATTCAACTTTTTTGCATTTTAACGTCAAAAATAAAAAATAATAATCAAAATATGAAATACCATAAGATCAACCAAGCTAGCGGGAGCACTTTTGACACGAAACCGAGCAGAAATCGCCATAAACCTTGCGAAACCGTGACCCTATAGCACCGTTCCGCGGTCGATGGAACCGCGGTTTGTATACGGTTTCAAGTTAACCGCACCGTTAAATAACCGATCTAACGGGTTTTGGCACCGTATCTTGATGCATACGGTGCGGTGCGGTTTCTATGACATTCCTACGGTGCGGTTCGGTGCGGTTTTAAGAAATCGAGAATCTTACGGTGCGGTTCGGTGCGGTTTTCAGATATTGAAAATCCTACGGTGCGGTTCGGTGCTGTGATATTTCCTACGGTGCGGTTCGGTGCTGTTTTCAGAAATCGTAAATGTTACGGTGCGGTTCGGTGCGGTTTTCAGATGTCGTGAACCCTACGGTGCGGTTCGGTTATATTTTGTTTCCTACGGTGCGGTTCGGTTATATTTTGTTTCCTACGGTGCGGTTCGGTGCGGTTTTCCGATATCGCAAAACCAACGGTGCGGTTCGGTGCGGTTTTCAGATGTCGTGAACCCTACGGTGGGGTTCGGTTATATTTTGTTTCCTACGGTGCGGTTCGGTGCGGTTTTCCGATATCGCAAAACCTACGGTGCGGTGCGGTGCGGTTTTCAAGAGGGCAAACATCCTACGGTGCGGTTCGGTGCGGTTAACCGCACCGAACCGCACCGAACCGATAGGAAAAACCGCACCGTAAAGAACCCTGGATTTTTCAATCTTGGGGAACATAATGGCCAACTTTATGCTCCATACGAGGGGTACACCCATTTTCTTTGGCACTATGTTGCTGATAAGATTATGAACGAGCCACAAAGTTTCCTCAGATTTGCCTCCAAAAACCTGAGCCTTACCGTTCTTGTTATTACGGAGGGCCACAGTAAATAGGACCAAATATTGTTACTAAAAATAGGGAAATTAATTGGTTTTTGTGTGTACCGTAGGTCCCTTACTACATTAGCCCACCCCGTAATAATACGAGCTGGTTCCAGGAAAAAACGTAACATTCCACCTTCGGGCAATAAAACAATGAATACACTGAAACTCACAACACAAAGCATACCCACGTGACCGCATCAACAAGGCGAGCACATCGGTGAAGCTGGTTTTGGCGTCCGAGCTGTAGTTCGTGAGATATGGGAAATGTTCATATTACTTGGGGAGGCGTTGTTGTATAGGGATTTAAGCGGTCAATACTAAAATCCATACGATTCTTCTATCGGCCATAATTCGGCCAATACGTGGAATAATTAGACGCTAGACGTGTTGATATGATCGCAACAACAAGGGGAAGACATCGATGACACTACTTGCTTTGTTATGCGATCCGTACAGTGTGTTACAATAAACGCCTGCTGAATTACTAGAACAATGTCGTCGGTCGCCCCGATGGTCTAGAGGTAACCTCGAACGCTTCTGAACGTTGATGTCTGGAGTTCGAATCTCACGTGGGTCGGACTTTTGAGTTTATTTGCAAAAATAAATAAAAAACGGAATCAACTGCTGAGAACGCCAATTAATAGTAGCGTGGGTAGGCACAATTCGATGCGAGTCGACGAGGGAAGAAGGAAAGGCTGAAGTCTTCTCGCGATAAAAATGCAAGGCAAGAACCGTAGTGGGGGAGGAGGGAGAGGAGCCTACTTTGTCCCCGGATCTGAGTTACGACTAGGGAGGAGAGAGAAAGGAAGGGCGAAGATAATAAATGGGATGGACAATCGAGCTCTTTGGAAAGCCTAGGAGGATTATTTACTTTCACGGAAATCACTTTAGCGCCCGGATCCAAGAAGAGTTGGACAACGAAATTTGGCAGGGTTGTTCTTCACGAACATACGAAACTTCGTGAGAACGGCCTTTTTTATTTTTTGTTTTTTTTCGTCAGTAATTTAGGGTCAAAGTCGCCGAAAAATATAAAGAAAAGTTTAAATGTACCTACTACACCAAAAAAAAAAAAAATCAAAAAAGGCCATCATGACGTTTTTTCGTAAGGTCATGAAGAACAACCATGCCAAATTTCGTTTTCCAACTCGTTTTCAATTAGGGCGCAAAAGTCTGAAGCCGAAACGTTCCTGCTCTCGCTGGAACCAGCTCGTAGGTTATTTCTTATTCGTGGGGCCTTTACTGCGTGCACGCGTCGTTTTTTTTTCTTCTATGTTTGCGGCGGCTCTCTTTCGAACGAACGAGCGAGCGAGCGAAAAAAAAGAAGGAAATACGTACGTACAGTAGTAACCCCTGCCAGCCGATTTTAAGGTTTGATGTCCGGTGCTCGCGGATGGCTGTGTTTCGTTGCCTCTGGTGGACGCGTGCTGCGATAGAGGTATACAGCACTTCTTGGCTGAAACGTTCTCTGGGTGGACGGATTGCTTAGCCCAAAAGCTTCGGACTGTGTAATTATTGTGTTGCTATATTGCTCAGTGTATCCTTAGGCCATGGACTTTCCCCTCAAACACACACTCATTTTGAGTGACTTACTTACTTACTATTAGTATAGACCTCTACCGCAGCATGCATCGGTGGGTCGCGTTAACTGCAATGGTTGCTAACTTCGGACATATCATCTACAGGTAGATCATCTGCAGATATGTAATCTGCAGATAGGTCATGTAGATCATTCAGATCCTAACCTGCCGTTATGAGTTGTTGTGCAGGATCTGTATAGTACAGATCTCTCCCAGGAAACATGTCCTAGATCATGCAGGTTGTACGGCTCCCGCCCGGCAAGCATGAGCTATAGGTCATACAGATCATACAGATCAGGAATCTAACTTATCTGCCCTGAAACATCTAGATATTGAAACTACAGTAGTAATTGATTATCTAGATAGATCATGATCTGTCCCGTGTTGTGAATTGTTGAAAATTATGTGCTGTTCTAGCAACTCCGGTTACGTTTGCGGAAATCGTTACCGGTGACGTATGCACGTCCCTGGGGCAGCAGTGCTCGCCCCCCTCACCCTTACCCCCCCCTCTCTACTGTAGGATGCAGCTCACCCTTCATGCGACGACTCGCCCAACACCAACACCTCACGGCGCTTCGCAAAGCTTGGCGCAACAAGCAATGTTTGCCTGGTTGGTGAAAACCCAACGTGCTTTGTCCCGGCGTTGTACGGGTGCGAGGGTCTTTATGGTCATACGACTCTATACGGCCACGCACGACATGAGTACACCTCCTTCCCCCCCCTATCACCCGTCCTGACAAACGCCTGCTGTGTGGTCCGGTGATCGTTGTCCGTGTTGATGTTTTATGTGTGTTGTGTGGCAGGCTGGGAAGGGATCGATGATCGAGCTGATGAAGTTTGACATGGGAGGGTCGGCGTGCACCCTTGGGGCAGCTAAGGTAACCTATGTTTAGGTTTGATGTTGGAGGTGCTGCTGTCGGTAATGCTGTCGGTAATGCTGTCGGTAACGTTGTAGGTATTGGTGTCGATACTGCTCTGTTAGTATATATAGGTACTGCTCTAGGTATTACTAATGCTGGACGTGATGTTGGATGTAATACTGTCGCTACTGTATAGGTAATGCTGTAGGTGCTGCTGTAGGTAATGCTATGGGTACTGTTGTAGGTAACGCTGTGGGTAATGTTGTAGGTAACGCTGTAGGTAATGTTGCAGGTAACGCCGCAGGTTATGTTTTAGGTAACGCTGTAGGTACTGTTGTGGGTAATCTTGTAGGTAATCTTGTAGGTAACGCTGTCGGTAATTTATTTTTTGTATATTAATAAAAAATTAAAATAACAGCTGTGATATCGAGGAGTTCGTCGCAACTCGTCTTTGCAAGCTGTGCGTATATATACTGCTGTAGGCAGTGATGTACGGTAGGTGCTGCTGCGGTACCGCTGTCGGTACTGCTCTGTTAACGGTTGTAGTTGAGAGTCGGGTGTTTGTTGTGTCAGGGAAACGTGATGTACGGTTTGCGAACCGTCCGTTTCCCTCTTCGGTAGTTGAGGGACGTGCGAGGGGAGGGGGGGGGAGTGTACTCATTAGCCACATGTCATGCATGGCCGTAGTCGTGTGACCATAGACCCTCGTTATCCCTGCAATGGCGGGACGGAGAACGTCGGGTTTTAACTGACCAGGCAGACATTGCTTGCACCAGGCGCGAAGCGCCTTGAGGTGTTGGCGAGTCGCGTGAAGGGTGAGCTGCATCCGGGGGGGGGCGGGGTAGAAATAGAGAGAGATAGAGATGCAGAGAGAGAGAGAAAGAGAGAAGGAGGGAGGGAGAGATTATACGGCAGTTTGAGCTGAAGAGGGTACCTCCTTTTGCTGTATACTGTTGTCCAGCTAAACGGAATTATGAACAACAAGTAGTAAAGTAGAATCGCCAACTTTCTTTAGCCAAGGTGTTGTGCCCCCCCTCCCCCTTCCCACATGCCTTGTAAATATGAATGGTAAACACATTTTGTTTTGGGGTGTGCTTGTTGCGTTGTGGTGGGTGATCCTGGCGTGGCGCTCGGCTTGAATTTCGATTCCGTGACCGCTTTCTTAACCGTTCCAGTAGTTACGAAACAGTTTTGGGCTCGCCAAGATCATAATATGGCCGGAGGTATCAACGTATACACGAGTACTGTTTTTTTATGTTGTGTGCTATGTTGTCTTCCTGTTCCTCCCTCGAAGGTCGTGATTCACTCGAAACGCCTGGCACCTGGCACAGACCATTGATTCCCACTTGATGACCTAGATCTTGCAGGACAGGTAGATTACTCGATATGTATGATCTGTATGATCTATAGGACCTGTATGATCTGTATGATCTGCATGATCTGTATGATCTGTATGATCCAGCTCATGTTGCCGGGTAGGAGCCAGCCGTATTACCTGCATGATCTAGGACCTGTGTTGGATCTGTACTGTACAGATTCTGCACAACATACCATACCGGCAGGTTATGGGATCTAGATTATCTACTGTAGATAGATAGATCATGATCTGGCCGAGGTGCGAAACGCTTCTTACTTACCAGGTACTATTTCTGCCGCTGCCTGCCATGTCATTGGTCGGTCTGGTGATTTATCTGTTTTTCTATTTTTGTTGAATTTTTGTTTTTCAGGCCATCGCTCAGCTCAAGCCGGAGGGGGTGGAGGCTCACTTTATCGTGGCGGCGTGCGAGAACATGGTGTCGGAGAAGGCCATGCGCCCCGGGGACATCCTTACCGCCTCCAATGGGAAAACCATCGAGGTGCACGCACATTTTTTTTTCCGCAATTTTTTTGTTCTCGTCGTTCTTCTTTACATGTTTTTTCTCGTAGTTGTTTGCTCTTCGTGTTTTGGAACAGGGTGAGAAATTAGCAAAATCTGGTTTGCGGTGCGCATGTATGTTTTGCCCCTCGCGATGGGCACCTGCCCCCACAGCGTCCCTACCGATGTATACTACTGTGCTCGAGCAAGTTTTGTTGTTGCTATTGGTGGTGGTAGTGGTGGTGGTGATGATGGTGTTGGTGTTGTTGTTGTTATTGTTGGTGGTGTTGATGCCGTTGTTGTTGTTGCTGTTGGTGTTGATGTTGTTGTACTCGTTGCTGTTGTTGGTAATATTGTCAACATAGTTGTTGATGCTGTTGTTATTGATGTTGCTGCTGCTGCTGTTTGTGTTGATGTCGGCGTGATGCTGTTGTTGTTATTGATGTTGTTGTTGGTGGTGGTGTTGATGCTGTCGTTTTTATTGTTGCTGTCGTTGTTAATGTTGTTGATGTCGGCGACGTGCTGGACACAGGTGATCAACACGGACGCGGAGGGGAGGCTAACGCTAGCGGACGCTCTCGTGTTCGCGGAAAAGCTTGGGGTCGACGCCATCATCGACAGCGCCACGCTAACGGGAGCGATCATCGTAAGACTTACAGTATACTTGATGTACATCCATCGGACACATCCATGGGATGGTAGCGGGGAGTAGAGGGGGAAGAGGAGGGGGGGCGGGGGGCGGAGCGCCCAAAAAATATTGAAGGGTCTCAGCATTCTATGGACCTTCGGCAAGAAAGCACTCCGAGTTTGGGGCCATGTTTTGATGGCGTTGGTGGTAGTTAGGGGAGGGGGGAGGAGGGGAAGGGGGGGGGGAGGGGAGGGATAATCCTGAAAAAAAGCCGAGCCTCTCGGCATCGTGTTGGCCTTGGGTAAGAAAAACGGTTCTGATTACTATTACAGTAATATGGTCCCCCGTAGTAGGAAGGCGTAAAGTGTGCAAACCCCTGCCGCCGTGAAGCATCTCCCTCTCTGTAATTAGCCCTCACGATTGTAATTGGTGTCGTGTCGTGTTTTTTCATTCACGGTGACGGGACTCCAGCCAATTTAGTTCCTCGGCCGCTCGACCCCCGCGTTCCTTTTGCGTGTGCGTGTGCAACCGCGAAAAAAAAATGACGGGGGTGTTTTGGCAGGTTGCTTTGGGCACCGAATACGCTGGCATGTGGAGCTCCGATGACAGCCTGGCGCAGGAGCTCAACGATGTGAGAAAATGTCGAATGCTTGTCTTTCGGCATATCGTGTCCAAAATGCCAACCATTACTCTATTACGGTACCGTATCCACAACTATTATTTTTTACTACTATAGTATAGGAATCATGTATGATATCCATTATGTCTCCCCTCATTTTTTTACCTGGTATCTTGTCTCCTCTTTGGCCGTGTCTTGTGCGTGTAGTAAATCCGTTGGGGTGGGTGTATATCCGTTGAGGTGTATGCATCTATCGTATACCAGTTTGGATGGTTGCATATCCGTTGAGTCCATACGCGCAACCCCAGTGCAGCGTACATACAAGGGCGAGCGACCGGTAGGAAACGAGGGACTAATGCGCTCGACGCGCCTGCTACATAAGTGGCCAACCTAAACTGCTGCTTGTTTTGCTTGTTTGTTTTTTTTAGCGCTGCTTTTAGCGTGGGCTGCTTGTCCCGTATATCACCAACGGTTTAATGTGAAGAACACCCACACACACATATCATCAACCTAACTGCTGCTCGTTTTGTTTGTTTTACTTTCGTTGCGCTGCGCTGGCGTGGGTTTGTTTGTCTGTTCGCTTGGTCGGTCTGTCCGTTGATTGGTCGGTCTGTCGGTCGACCGGCCGGTCGGTGTTAGGTTAGCGCAGAGACGGGTGAGAAGGTGTGGCGAATGCCCCTGGCGACCGAGTACGCTGACCAGACCAAGTCCACGATCGCCGACTTGAAAAACGTCGGGGGGAGCCCCGGCTCGTCCATCACGGCCGCGCTCTTCCTCAAGGAGTTCGTAGAGAAGGCGAGTTCGGAAGGGGTGCCCGCGGGCAGGGAAGGGTAGGGGTAGCGTAGGGTAGAGTAGGGTAATGTAGGGTAGGGTAGGGTAGCGTAGGGTAGGGTAGGGTAGGGTAGGGTAAGGTAAGGTAAGGTAAGGTAAGGAATGGTAGAGTAGGGTGGGGTAGGAGTAGGTTAGGGTGGGGTCGAAGGTAGGGGAGGGTATGAGGAGGTAGGATAGAGCGCAGTAGGGTAGAGTAGGGGGCGGGGGGGCAGCGGAACGGGGGTTGTTTCTCAGCGCGCATGCTCTTTGGCGGCATAAAAACGCCGGCCTTGCTGTCGTTGTTCCAGGCGTTCGCCGACCGGGGGCTCGGTTAGGCGCGCCGGGTTCGCCGCGGATGAACGACCACGACTTTTATTCTGATGTCGGGCAACGGTCAAGCCGACGTAATTGCCGCGATTGTTTATTGGGCGCGCCGCTGTACCTATACCTGGTACCGGTATATTTTATCAATGTTGCAGGAGCCCAGTCAGTACTTTTTGTACTTTCCAATTTTTTCGGGTCGGCGTTTTGTTTCAGCATCCAGCCGAGCTGAAAAGGACGAGAGTCTCCCACCCCCCCTCCCGCCTCGTGCGACTCGCCCAGCACCCCACAGCACTTCGCGCTTGGTGCAAGCAATGTCTGTCTGGTCGGTGAAAACACGACGTGCTTCGCCCCGACATTATATACAGGGATGCGAAAGTCTGTAGTCATACGACTACGGCCATGCATGTCATGAGTGCACGCCCCCCCCGCTCTCCCTCCTGCCTCCCCCGACCCCCTTTGACCCCCCCTACCCTTGCCTCCTCTACAACCTCGTCCTTTTACTTTTTCCCGCTCGTTTTTGCAGACGCCGTGGGCGCACCTGGATATCGCAGGCCCGGTGTGGAAAGACGACGGTGCTACCGGCTACGGGGTGAAACTGCTCACGCGTTGGGTGCAGAGGAAGGGGTCGTCGTCATAATTATTTATGGGTAGGAATGGGAAGGAACGGAACGGAAAATAACGGCGATAGGGGGGGTGGGACTGGGGGTTGTAGACCTTTTGGATGGCGCCCACGATTGTTAGGCACGTTTTGATTGATTGAGCACACGGTTTGTTTCAAGGCCTTTTAATTGCGGACACGGCTGTTGCCTTTTAATCGCGGGCATGGCTGTTAGACCTTAACCCCCTGTATACCCCGCCCCCCCCCTCCCCCTCCGTCGTTTTTTTGGGGACAGTAGTCTACTTTGATTCGGTGTGGGGCTACGACGGTTTGCAGGCAGGCGTGAAATGGTTAATTGAGCACACGACTGTTGTTCCAACCGATCGATTGATGAGAAAAAATAGCATGGCATATCTACCGTTCGGCGGTGTGCACGGAGCGGGAACCAGAGACCCCACCATTTTTTTTTGTTTTCTTGTTTCGGGCAAGTTTTCTCGTGGGAAGAGGCGGCAACGATTCCCTCCTCTTCCTGCACCACACATTCTTCGTGCCAGGAACCGACCGCCGGTACCACCACGCCTCTCTCAACCCCTTAAGAACTGGTCCCACGTATTTGGGGACAATCTACTTGGAATTAGTGTGGGATAATGTTTTCAGTTCTGAATGGGTTAAGCCCTTTTAGAGCTACACCAACGTTTCAGCGACAGAAAAAAAAACTGGGGATTGGGTTTTACTGGTACAGCAGTAGTGACCCCTTTATAGTGCCGTAGTGGTCCCTCTATAGTGCCGACTGCCCGCTATAGTGCCGGTGAAATAGCTTGGCACAGATGGGATTAACCAGTGTGGGAGGGTTCGGAGTAATGCCGGTTGTCGCTATATTGCCGGTATTGCTGGCTGGCTGGCGCGTACCGGCCTTATAGAAGGACCACTACTCTACCGCTCTGGCCGAAAATATAGTATTCGTTTGATGTGCACATCAGAGTCCAAACATGGATTATATTCCCGTCAGGATCAAAACGGGGATTATCCTCTACTCAAGACCAGAGTGGTACGTACGACTATGTTTTTTTTTCGCAAGCGGTAAAAGGGATTTAAAAGAGGCGGATGGGTGCCCTGGGTCCTGGGCGGCCCTCGAGAGTTTATTTTAATTTATTTCAGATGTTCTGTAAATGGTAAATGGTACTGGTATCTTTATAATAAGGAGGCGTCTTTTAAGAACGGGGACGCCTTTTTGTGACCTGGCGACATGTTTGTTTGTCGCCTGGGCGAGCGCGGGGGCGGGGGGGCTAGCGGGGGGGGGTGCTGTGGGCACACTGTCGACACCAATGTTACAATATGTTTTACGCCTACTTACACGACCAGGAGGTGCTTCAACCTCTCTTGAGTGACCTTGCGCGGCGTTCTTTGAGCGGGGATAATACCTACGCAAATCCCGTTTCTTGTTGCCGTCAGTGCCCAGCCCACAGCCTGGGAGCGGCTGTTGTTGGGCGCTCACATCATCAACCGATCCTTCGCAAAATTTCAGCGTGACACCACTATGAATATCTGGACAGTACTGCGGAGGGTGGTATGTACAGCATCGATCGCACAATATATAACGTGCATCTATCTGCCTTCAAAGCGAACAGCCACATAATTATTTGCAATGATGCGAAACTGACGATCGAACACTGTATCACGGATTTCAAGGCGCGTAACATTGATGCGCACGTGTTTTGAAACCTCCAGAGAGCCGGCCATCCCATCCATCCATCATCCATGCAGCCGTATACCGAAGAACGAAAAATCAATCGGCGCAACTTACTACAAACAACACCGACCGATCGACGATGAGTGAATGCGATTGCCTCGACGATACCATCACGCGCGTTGGTACAGACAACTGCGGGCACGAAACCCCTTACTACAACTCTGGCGCTTGTGTCAGAGTGGACTGGTGCGTACTGCTGTTGTTGTACCAGGGTAGGTATCGTAACAAGAATACTGCTGCTGAAATAGTACGACGGTACGAGTAGCAACGCCGGCCCAAAGACACAGCAAACACTACTACAGGAGTAACAACGTTCGTTTCTGAACGCCCCAATCACCGTTACTGCTTGCTCATCGGACAACCAGAAACATAAAAAAAAATGTTGTTTTGCTGTGTCAGAGAAGTAGGGAGGCAACCCTGCTTCTGCAGCAGCACGTAGCAGCAGTGAAGATGGACCGGAAGGCAAGTATATCCTCTGATGATCCTCTAACGACACGATTGATGGGACATGGTTGATAATTCCCAGCCGCGGAAGCAGCCCACTATCCTCCATGTTTGTTGGTGCAGCCGTGCATGTGCGCGTCGCCTCCGTTCTCCCAACTCAACAAAACAGTGCCTGGTATGATACTTACTATATATACAGAAAACACTTCTTCTCCCTACAGGTTTGTCATCATCATCATAATATGTAAGCAGGTACGAGGAGGTGTTGAGTTAGCTCAGGATCTCGCGTCAACCGCGCCTCTCGGCTTCTATACAGGACAACACTCGTTACGACAGGAAACGATCCCACTCTTCACGCCCTGTCTACGCCAGCAACAACACGCCAACCAGTTTCGAAAAGCGACAATAACGCTGCCTAAAGGTATATACTTATCGCCGGTACGACAATGTTCAACTTATTTGACGGTTATTTGGTCGAGATTTTACGTACTGCCGTAGCCCTCTCTCCGGATCTCCCTTGAACAAAGAACGTCGCTACGGCTCATGCTACTCAATGTTTCTCGCTACTGCACCATCTCGAAATAAGCTTCGGGCGGTAGTCAGGAACGTAGGGCTGTTTCCAGTGCTGCTCGCATTTGTCGCCAATCTGTTTTAACTTTCAAGTTCCAAGTTCCACGTTTGCAGGATCCAAGATCTAAGATCCAAGATCCAAGCCGTTTTTGTTTTTGCCGTTTCGCCGGCGGTTTCACGTTCGGGTCAAGTATCCCTCCCCGTTTCCCTGCGCAAACAAATCTGCATGTTGGTGTTGGAACACCCGACACATTTTTTTAACGACTACAGGAGTGCTCACAGAGTCACACCACCTTCACCTCTACGTACGACACGCGGCCACCATGGCTGCACGAACGCTTGTGAGTAGTAGTACAGCAGTAGCACGGCTATCGGTGAGTGCCCGTCTCTAGTGACCTGCGTATCTCAGAGATGTGTATGCTACAGCAGTTGTTAGGTCTATAAACTGCTGATTGGCTGCTTTGCTCTGTTGTTGTGTGTTGGAGGTTTGAGGTTGTAGGCATGAGGTGCAGCGTCGCCAGGGGTCAGCGCGTAGCGATCTTTCACGACAACCCAGCCCACAAGGCTCCTAGGTGACAACAGTAACACTCCCAGGTCTTGGCAGCAGTGGTCGATGTGGATGCAGCTTCCCAGTTTCCAGGGTCTTGAGGCCTTAGGCACTGCTGAATGTTGATGCTGCTGCTGCAGTTCAACGAATTCGAGGAAATGGCGCAAATTTGAATTTGATGAGAGCGGCTCAGGAATTCAAATTTGCACCATTTCCTCCTGTGTGAGCGAGCCGCAAGGAATTCAAACGTCCCACCGAACGCAGTAGCAGCAGCAGCAGCAGCAGGTTTCGCCAGTACGTATCCTCGCTTGCTTTCAGGAAGAAGCTCCTGGCTCTGAGGGTTGCTCGCGGCCTTGGCGGTGGTATTCTTTTTGCGAATCAGAGCTTTTAGTTTCAGCTACCCGTATCATACGTACGTAGTATACTTCGTGTACGTGGTATACTTCGTGTACGTGGTATACTTCGTGTACGTGGTATACTTCGTGTACGTGGTATACTTCGTGTACGTACGATACAAATATACCGGTAACAGCTTACATGGTACGTGGTGCCCAGGCTGGTGTATGAACTACATTTCTTGGATTTTCATGGGACGTCCCATGGGTCAACAACCCACGGGAACTCCCATGGGACGTCCTATGGGTAGTCCCATGGGTAGTCCCATATATCTTGCTATGGGGCTTCCCATCGGTCATCCCATGGGTCCCATGGGTATACCCATGGGATGACCCGTGGGCAGTCCCATGGGATGACCCGTGGGCAGTCCCATGGGTCATCCCATGGGATGCATGGGGCTACATATGGAACGCCATACAGGAATCCCCATGGGGCATCCCATAGCCCGCCCTATGAGTCCCATTACACTATCAATGGGACGTTCGAATTGGGTGTCCCATAGGACGTCTCATGGGATGTCCCATAGGATGAAATGCTACCCGAGGCTTGTCGCATGGGATCTACTATGGAATGGATTGCCTCGCATGGAGCAACCCATGGGACAACCCATGGCATGTAAATCATCCCACGGGACGGCCCATGGTGCTTCCCATGCATACCATCCCGTCCCATCGGACGTCCCAGGAGAGCTGTTTTATTCCTGTTGGAATATCAATATCAGACATCCATGGATTCCGTATCACATGGGATATATCCCAGTGGGACTATTCCATGGGCTAAGTGTCATGGTATTCATGGTATCCCCTTCCCCCCTCTATTGTTGAGGTGGCGTGTTTCTGGTAGAGACACGCCAAGCAAGTATTATTTGCTCGTCCGCTCTTCCCAGAATGGAATTATGCCTGACCAGGAAACCAGAGCGGCACAATAATAAAATATGTCATCGAAACATCAATCTTGTGAGTCACTGAGTGCGTCTCGTCTCAACCTGCTCCCGGTAGTGGAGTTAGCCCCATACCACACAGTTATTATCCTGCTGTCCCTAACCAGCCCCAGGGAAGCACCTTAAGATTGTATTGCATCTCCTCATATTAATAGCTACGTGATACCATCACCCCATCGTGTTCGTCTCATTACAAGGAGTTAAGTCCATACTGTTGCCTTTTTCCTACGTACTCGCTTCGTTCGCTCGAAACACCTCGTTGAAAACCGGAAATAAACGGCTGTAAAAATTGGAAGGATACAGCCAAAATATTAACGTATACCAGTACCTCGTAGGGTTTAGTATAGGAATGCGACATCGATCATTGTTGTTTTGTTTTTCTCGACGGATTTCGGTGCGCGCCTTGCCCACGCGATCACTACGAGTACTACTGGCTGCTGTTGCTGCTGCTGCTGCTGCTGCTTCTGGAAGCAGTCTATATATATACGAAGCATACATCGTACCGCTCTGCGTTGATGTACCAGGTATATGCCAGGTATTAATGAACAGTAGAGTAAAGGAACGACCGCCTTGACCAAACGAACCGCACCGCCCTCTGGACTTTCCTAATGTAATATGTTGCTGTACATATATGCTGCTGCTGCTGCTGTGCCCCTGCTGATCTCCTCTAATGCATTACCTCTTCTACATACTGCTGCCGCTGTACTCCTACTGGCCCCCTCTAATGCCTTCTCTCGCCTACACCCTGCTTACTCCCGCTGGTCTTCTGTAAATGTTAATGCCTCCTGTCCTATCTCAGCCTAGAGATTGGGAAGAAACCACGTGGTTTGACGGGTCGGACCACTGGGGAATGGACGCCCGATGGAAGACTCTGTTCCCGGGCCGCAACGTTCCAGGCACTTTCGTGCCGACGGTGAGTTTGCCGATATTCGACAAAACAAAATATGATAATATCTGGTAGTTTCTTAGTGGCAGTGTCTCACTGAGGGGACCTCACAACTGAGGAGCAATATATGCCCCCGATATTCTTATTGTTCTTGCCATCATCCTCGACATTGTGTGGCATGAGCTTCTACTTTGATCACCCATAAACACTCCAAAAGAAAAAGAAAAGGAATCATCGGGAACAAAATGGGAGCCCTACGCACGAAAGTCTTAACTCCCTTCTGCATCTATGTCCGGGTTGCGCTCTACATATTCCTATATATGTACGGGTGTTCCGCTTGCTGCCCAACGTCGTTAGGTCCGCTGTGTAATGTCCAAGGTTGTTCGATTAATACCTACACAAGCCCGCGCGATTGTGTGTCGGGCTCAGGTTTCAACTTTTCTCGAAGTTCGTTGTTGGGTTCTCAAGTGAGGAGCCTCAGAACATTCTAAAACATTTCTCAGAAAAATCATAGAAAAACCTCAGAAAAATCTCAGAAAAATCAGGTGCTATATATACCCCTGCCAGTGGCATTCGTCCGTCCCGGCTACTGGCTGGATCGCGGTAGGGTGTTGTCCGGAGTGCAACAGAACGGTTATATCATAGATGCACGACACGCGCCCACGCGGCATGATGACACTATACTTGTGCTGCTTGTACTGCTGCTGTTGAACGCTCTCCCTTGTACACTATTAATACTGGAGTACTGCTGTACATAGCACGAGTAACGGCATACCACCCTGGCCATAAATATAGTCTACGTTCGGATATTGACATCAAAATCCGAGCGGGATACAGGAGATTTGACAGTAACGCAAGTGTCGTGTTTTTTTTCTTGTAGATATTTGGTATACGTACCTGGGTCCCTTAATCCTTTTAGGACTGCAGTCCCGTTATGGAGACCAATTACTTGGAATTAGAGCCAAATACATGGTTATGTGCACTGGAGTACTAAAAGGGTTAAGGGCTGCTATTTCGGGGTGGGCTATTGTGGTAAGAATGATCAGACCCCACGATGGGCCCAAAAATCATACATCCCCCCTAATGTGTGCACACCATATTTGGTTCCGAATACAGGGGGGTACCCCGAGTTAAGAGCGGTGTGTGACAATCTTAAGCGGAAACACGCGCTTTTAACTGCATATTGATATTATCTGTAGTGGGAAATATGTAGGTCTTAGTGTAGGCGGGACGTGCCTATTTGACCGCTCTTGACTCCAGAATTGTCTTAAATCTAGGGTGCTCTTAACTCGGGGTACCCCCCTGTACTCATCCTATGCCCCCCCGTCCCCGTAATATTAGACGTTTTGATACATCGACTGCAAATTCTCCTTTTCTTTTTTTTTTCGGTCGTTTTCCAGGGCGCCAACACTGATGACGCAACGCAGCCGGAGACAACGGTGGTCGATAGCAGCAGCAGTGACGAGGAAATGGACGACGTTTTAGACAATAGCGTCAACGACAGTAATGATCACAATTCGCCCAGCAAGCGCAACAACAGCAATAACAACAACGCAAGAAGCAGCAGCAGAGTGTGGCGGCAGGGGGCGGGAACCGGGCTGCCTTTGAGTTCCGTCCGCAAGTCCACAGGAGAAGACAAAGACGGTGGGTGGAGGGGTGGGGAGATGGAAGAGGGGGTGGGTAGAGGGGAGGGAGGAGGGCGGGTTGGGGTGTGGGGGGGGGGGGGGATGTACTCATGTCATGCATGGCCATAGTCGTATGACCATATACCCTCGCATCCCTACAATGCCGGGACGGAGCACGTTGGGTTTTTACCAACCAGGCAGACATTGCTTGTTGCACCAAGCGCGAAGCGCCGTGAGATGTTGGGCGAGTCGCGTGAAGGGTGAGCTGCATCCACCTAAGAACCGCTTGTGAGGCAGACTTGCATATGGGGGGTGGGAAGGGTGGGAGTGGGTGGGTGGGAGGGTGTTGAGTGGGTCGGGGAATGGGTTGTTTGGGTAGGGGGGGGGGGCGGCCTGAGCGGCAGCAGACTTTCTCCAAAAGGCCGAAAAGGAGTTAGAGGAGGAGGAGGAGGAGGAGGGGGGGGACGAGGGGGGGGCGGCGGCGCAACGTCCCCGGTGGCGTGCCACGAATCTGACAGCTCTTGCTCCCCAGAGGCAAGAAGGGGCGGCGGCGGTGGAGGGCGAGCTGCGGTAGTGGCTGCTGCTGCTGAAGGGGTGGAAGAGGAGATAGAGTCGTCCCAGTCGTACGGCAATTTTTCGGGGTCCGATTCTGACAACAACAATCGGGGCGGCAGTGGCAAGAACCTCAGCACTGGGTCACGTTTTTTGGCGAGGGGTCGGCACAGCAGTGGTGGTGGTGGTGGTGGTGGGGGGAAATTCCAAGAGAAAGGTAGCGTTCGGAGGGAGGGCGGTCGCAGACGTCCCCCCCCCCCGCCGTCGTCTTCTTCTTCTTCTTCTTTGTCTTCGAGCTCGGCCTCGGTCCAAGCAACGCCCGGGGGTGCGGCGGGGGGCAAGCGAGCGGCGCGGGGTAGCACGAAAAGGTTGCGCAAAGCCGTTCCTGCCGAAGCGAATGAGGACGGGTGGATTGCTACAGGACGCAGTGGTGGTGGCGGTGGGGGGGGCAGGGGGGGTGGTGGTGGCGGTGGAGGTGTAAGAAACCCTATGTCCGCATTCAAGCCACCTCAGTCATCGGCCCAGAGAAACAAAGAGAGGAGCATGACCCAGCAGAGGATCAAGTTCCCGGTTATGGTCGATGATTGATAATTGGAAAAAACACGTTTTTTTGTCGTTGATAAGCAAGCGCGTCCGTAGCGTGGGCTCGACATGGATGTTGTGTTACGCTGCACAGACGATACGCTGCTTGGGGGGAAGGGGGTGGGTGTCCTCATGCCATGCATGGCGTTAGTCGCATGGCCATAGACCCTCGCCTCCCTACAATGCCGGGACGGAGCACGTTGAGTTTTCACCGACCAGGCAGGCATTGCTTGTTGCGCCAAGCGCGAAGCGCCGTGAGGTGTTCGGCGAGTCGCATGAAGGATGAGCTGCTGCATCCTTCTAAGAACCGCCTGTGAGGCGGGGTCGAGGGCGGGGGGGGGGGGGGGGGGGGGCT